>CM075734.1:77925643-78083475 GCA_037974335.1 Prionace glauca | reverse complement strand
TCACGTGCTCACTGTGTCGTTGAATATATTTAAGTCACGGGTAGATAGGTTTCTGATAGACAGGGGAATTAAGGGTTATGGGGAGAAAGCGGGAAAGTGGAACTGATCCACTTCAGATCAGCCACGATCTTATTGAATGGCGGAGCAGGCTGGGAGGGCCAGATGGCCTACTCCTGCTCCTATTTCTTATGTTCTTGTAACCAACACCCCCCCCCCCCCCCCACCCCCCCGCACCCCCTCCCCAACCACACCCACCCACCTCCCCACTTCTCCTTTAATGAGCGGAGTAGTTTGATTGATCTGAAGGTGCGGATTTGCTTGTCCAGCTGCCCGGCTGGGATTATCACGGGTGCCTTTCCCTCTCGGGCGCTGCTGGAGATGCCGCTGATTGAACGCTGAGGAAATGTCCCGCTTTAATCTGCGGGGGAGGGGGGGGGGGGGTCACGTGGCTGCGGATAAGACGTGATGCGCAGTTTGGGACCCTGGTGGAAACCGAGCTCTTTACAAACTTCCGTGAATCATTCAGCGTCTGTTCCGTGTGATAAAAATGTGTTTGGGGGAAGGGGGGGGGGGGGGGGGGAGAGGGGGGGTGAATTAATTCCTATTTGATGCGCTGCATCGTAAGGCACTTGGTTGGCTGTCCTGTGTGTTTGTTGCGTTCGACACAAGGTCGGAGCAGTTGGGATCAAAAGCAGCATTAGGAAATCACTGGCTGCTGAATAATTCAGGCGCTCGTGGCGTGTCTGTGATGTGCGGATAAATCATATGTGAATCATTACCGGAGCCACAGGAGAATACAAACTCCTCCTTGCGTGTGAAAGTGCTGCTGTGACAGTCTCGGTGTGGCAGGTTCCGATAGCAAACCTCCTGCAAGCGAGCATTAATCACCTTCTCATTTGCACTTTCACTCTACCTCTGTGTTCTTCGATTCCACCTCCCTCCCCCTCCTCCACCTTCCTCATTACGCCGGATCAAAACAGCAAGCTCTTTCACATCCACCCTCCAGACCAAGGAGAGATCCTTACCCCCTTCGTAGCCCCCACACTTCTACTCAGGGCTGCCCCGGTTATTTGGAAACCAATACGAGGACAGGGAGGCGGTGGCCCAGCGGTTGTCATTGCTAGACCATTCATCCAGGAACTCAGCTAACGTTCCGAGGACCCGGGTTCGAATCCCACCACAGCAGATGGAGCAATTTTAATTCAACTTTAAAAAAGAATCTGGAATTAAGAACCCACTGATGATCAAACAATAATTGCCGATTGATGGGAAAACCATCTGGTTCACTAGTGTCCTTGAGGGAAGGAAATCTGCCGTCCTTACCCGGTCTGGCCTACCTGCGACTCCAGAGCCATAGCAATGTGGTTGACTCTCGATTGCCCTTGGATTATTAGGGATGGGCAATAATTGCAGGCCAGCCAGCGAAGCCCATGACCCACAAGGTGAATAAAAAAACACTCTATTCCTCCAAAATTGGCCTCTTAAATCTATAAAGTTCATCGTCTTCATCAAGATTCTTTCTTTGCTTCATTCTTTCACGGGATATGGGCATCGCTGGAAGGCCAGAAATTTGTTGCCCCTCCCTAACTGCCCTCCATTTCAGAGGGCGGTTGAGAGTCAACCACATTGCTGTGGCTTTGGAATCACATTAGGCCAGATCGGTAAGGATGGCCGATTTCCTTCCCTAAAGAGCATGAATGAACCAGGGAAGTCAAAGTTTATTTATTCGTCACAAGTAGGCTTGCATTAACACTGCAATGAAGTTACTGTGGAAGTCCCCCCAGTCGCCACACTCTGGCAACCTGTTCGGGTGCACTGAGGGAGAATTTAGCAACGGCCAATGCACCTAACTTGCACATCTTTTAGACTGTGGGAGGAAACCGGAGCACCCGGAGGAAACCCACGCAGACACAGGAGAACATGCAGACTCCACACAGACAGTTACTCAAGGCAGGCATTGAACCCGGGTCTCTGGCGCTGTGAGGCAGCGGTGCTAACCATTGTGCTACTGTGCCGCTCTTTTTGGTGGGTTTTTCTCTAAAAGACAACAATGATAGTTTGTCACGCTTGCCATTGCTGAGATTAGTTTTATGTAAGAAGTCTCACAACACCAGGTTAAAGTAAAACAGGTTTATTTGGTAGCAAAAGCCACTAGCTTTCGGGACTCTGACCCTTCGTCAGGTGAGTGGAGAGTTCTCATGTGACGAAGGGTCAAAGGTCCGAAAGCTAGTGGTGTTTGCTACCAAATAAACCTGTTGGACTTTAACCTGGTGTTGTGAGACTTCTTACTGTGTTTACCCCAGTCCAACGGTGGGATCCTGAGTAGAGGGGTGAAAGTGAGGAGGGCATAGATGGGGACTGCAATACACGGCATTGTGGGGGGTGGGGCGGAGTAGGGTTTGAAATGCGTATACTTTAATGCGAGGAGTATTTTCAATAAAGTGGATGAACTTGCAGCGTGGATCAGTACCTGGGACTTCGATGTTGTGGCCATTTCAGAGACATGGATAGAGCAGGGGCAGGAATGGATGTTGCAGGTCCCGGGGTACAAATGCTTTAGTCGGAGCAGAGAAGGAGGTAGAAGGGGGGGGTGGGGTAGCATTATTGGTCAAGGACTGTATCACAGTGTCAGAGAGGAAGTTTGATGAGGACTTGTCTGTTGAGGTAGTATGGGCGGAGATTAGAAATAGGAGAGGAGAGGTCACCCTGTTGGGAGTCTTTTATAGACCTCCAAAAAGTTCTAGAGAGGTTGAGGAAAGGATTGCGGAGACGATCCTGGTTAGGAGTGAAAGTAATAGGGTAATTGTCATGGGGGACTTTAACTTTACTAATATTGATTGGAATTGCTATAGCTGTAGCTCGTTAGAGGGGTCAGTTTTGTTCAAAGTGTGCAGGAAGGTTTTTGACTCAGTATGTAGATAGGCCAACTGCTGGGTAATGAGCCAGACCAGTGCTAGACTTGGAAGTTGGTGTGCATTTCGGTGATAGTGACCACAATTCGGTTACGTTCACCTTAGTGATGGAAGGGATAGGCATGAGCCTCGGGTCAGTAGTTTTAGCTGGGGGAAGGATAATTATGAGGCTATTAGGAGAGAATTGGGAAGCATAGGTTGGACTAGGAGATTACAGGGACTGGGAACATCCGAAATGTGGAATTTTTTCAAGGAGCAGCTACTGCAGGTCTGTGATAGGTATGTCCCTGTCAGGCAAGGAGGATTTGGTAGGGCTAGGGAACTGTGGTGTACTAAAAAAGTTGATTCGTTGGTTAGGAAGAAAAAGGAGGCTTATGTTCGGATGAGGCTTGAGGGCTCAGGTAGTGCATTAGAAAGTTTTAGATTGGCTAGGAAGGAGTTGAAGAGGGAGTTAAGAAGGGCTAAAAGAGGACATGAGATGACTTTACCTGATAGGATTAAGGAGAATGCTAAGGCGTTCTATAGGTATGTCAAGAACAGAAGGTTGGTTAGGGCAAGATTAGGGCCAGTTACAGACAGTAGAGGGAAGTTGTGTGTGGAACCGGAAGAGATTGGAGAGGCATTGAACCAATATTTCTCTTCGGTGTTCACGCAGGGGGACATGAATGTAGCTGAGGAGGACACTGGGGTGCAGGGGTGTAAAATAGAAAGTATTGCAGCTGATACCGAGGATGTGCTGGATATTCTAGAGGGCTTGAAGATAGATAAGTCCCCTGGTCCGGACGGGATTTACCCTAGGATTCTCTGGGAGGCTAGAGAGGTGATTGCAGAGCCTCTGGCTCTGATCTTCAGGTCATCGTTGGTCTCTGGTATAGTACCGGAAGACTGGAGGACAGCGAATGTTGTCCCATTGTTTAAGAAGGGGAACAGAGACTTCTCTGGGAATTATAGACCAGTGAGTCTTACTTCTGTTGTGGGCAAGGTTTTAGAAAGAATTATTAGGGATAGGATTTATAGTTATTTGGAGAGTAATGAATTGATTAGAGACAGTCAGCATGGTTTTGTAGCAGGTAGGTCGTGCCTTACTATCCTTATTGAGTTCTTTGAGAATGTGACCAAGAGGTGGATAGGGGTAAGGCAGTTGACGTGGTATATATGGATTTTAGTAAGGCGTTTGATGAGGTTTACCATGGTAGGCTTCTGCAGAAAATGCAGATGTATGGGATTGGGGGTAATCTAGGTACTTGGATCAGGAATTGGCTAGCAGATAGAAGACAGAGGGTGGTGGTTGATGGTGAATATTCGTCATGGAGTTCGGTTACGAGTGGTGTGCCTCAGGGATCTGTTTTGGGGCCACTGCTGTTTGTAATTTTTATTAATGATCTGGATGAGGGTATAGTTGGGTGGATTAGTAAGTTTGCTGATGACAACAAAGTAGGAGGTGTGGTAGATTGTGAGGAAGGGTGTCATAGTTTGCAGGGTGACCTAGACAGGTTGCAGAGCTGGGCCGCGAGGTGACGGATGGAGTTTAATGCAGAGAAGTGTGAGGTAATTCATTTCGGTAGGAATAACAGATGTGTCGAGTATCGGGCTAACGGGAGGACTCTGAATAGTGTGGAGGAGCAGAGGGATCTAGGTGTATGTGTACATAGATCCCTGAAAGTTGGGAATCAAGTAGATAAGGTTGTTAAGAAGGCATACGGTGTCTTGGTGTTTATTGGTAGGGGGGATTGAATTTAGAGTCGCAGCGTCATGATGCAACTGTACACAACTCTGGTGCGGCCGCATTTGGAGTACTGTGTGCAGTTCTGGTCCCCACATTACAGGAAGGATGTAAAGGCTTTGGAGAGGGTACAGAGGAGGTTTACCAGGATGTTGCCTGGTATGGAGGGGAGGTCCTATGAGGAGAGACTGAGGGATTTGGGGTTGTTTTCGCTGGAAAGAAGGAGGCTAAGAGGGGATCTTATTGAAACATATAAGATGATTAGAGGTTTAGATAGGGTGGATAGTGATAGCCTTTTTCCTCGGATGGAGAAAGCTAGCACGAGGGGGCATGGCTTTAAATTAAGGGGGGGTAGTTATAGGACGGATGTCAGGGGTAGGTTCTTTACCCAGAGGGTGGTGAGGGATTGGAATGCCCTGCCTGCTGCGGTTGTAAATGCACCTAGTTTGGGGGCGTTTAAGAGATCTGTGGATAGGTTTATGGACGAAAAGGGATTGGTTTAGATTAGTGGGTCAGTGTTTTTTTTAAAAAAACTGGTCGGCGCAACATCGTGGGCCGAAGGGCCTGTTCTGCGCTGTAATGTTCTGTGTTCTATGTTCTAACGCCGGCATCTCCACATCATTAGCTTTATGGTCTCAGACTTATTCTCTGAATTCAAACCTCATCAATGGTCGGATTTGAGCGGCAGAGTGTTGGGCTGGCCTCGGGATTATTAATCGGGTGAAATTCCTCGGATACCGCCCTGTTCCCCTCACCTGCCAGAAATGTTTCTTGTGTCAGGCCAGCCTCCCCCTACCCCGTCACCTGTCCTTTCGATTTTGATGAACAAATCTCAGTCTTCATCCGCTTTAAGTTTGGATCTGCACTTTCATCTGAAGAAGGCCAGACAAAGACCTTGTAGAGTTATCCTTTATATTCAGAAAGAATCACGTTGCATGCAGTTTTTTTTTATAACAGGCTAGATCTTGTGGTCAAAAGATGAGTGGGTTCGGTTGATTGGCCGTGCTAAATTGACCCTAAAGTCAAGGGGGAATAGCGGGGCAAATATGTGGGATTATGGGAATAGAGCTTGGGTGGGATTGTGGTTGGCGCAGACTCGATGGGCTGAATGGCCTCCTTCTGCACTGTTGGGATTCCATGTTTATCAATGGACTTTTAACTCCAGATTTTTATTGAATTCAAATTTCACCATCTGCTGTGGTAGGATTTGAACTCAGGTCCCCAGTGCATTACCCTGACAATCTGTCAGATTTGTTTTTTGGAGAGAATAAAGAACTTGTGTTTATGTAGCGCCGGTATAGACATCTGAGCACCCCGGGAGCTGAGTGGCCAATAAATTAATTATGTTTGAAGTGCAGTCTCTGTCAGAATGCTGATTTTTTTTTAAAAAAAAATTCATTCATGGGCGTCGCTGGCTAGAATAATGCAGCAGCGGCAGCAGTTAATTGAAGCACAGCAAGACCCCACAAAGGTTAACGAGGTGATGGGGTAACTGGAGGGTAATTATTGACCAGAACACGGCGGTAGGGCGAGCTTGCCTGCTCTGTTCGAATAGTGCGTCGAGATCTTTTCCCTCTCCCAACTCCATCCCGCTAAAGGGTAGATGAAGCTGCCATTTAGTGTCTCATGCAAAGGGGGGCACCTCTGACAGTGCAGCACTGCCTCAGCACTGCAGTGCACGCATGGGGATATAAGATAGGGCCAGGTCCATCAGTGATAATCTGTCATCCACTCTATTGGACGTTATGTTTAAATGGCTACATGTGTGGTCGCAATGAGTTAGAATTCCTACAGTGCAGAGGAGACCATTTGGCCCATCGAGTATGGACCAACCCTCCGACAGAGCATCTTACCCAGACCCTATCCCCGTAATCCCACTTGTTCGTCCTACTAAACTCCCAAGCCACACATCCGAGGACACTAAGTGATTTGATTTGTTATTGTCACATGTATGGGGAAAAGTATCGTTTCTTGTGCGTTATACCGACAAAGCATACCTTTCATAGAGAAGGAAAGGAGACGGTGCAGAATGCAGAATAAAAACTAGAATTAGAAGTCATGCTGGGCACAGTTCGCAAGAATTTACCTCACTCTGGTACCATCTTAGTAAAGTGACAATTTAGCATGGCTTTTCAATCCAACTCGCACATCTTTGGAGTGTGGGAGGAAACCCATGCAGACATGGGGAGAACGTGCAAACTCCACACAGACAATGACCCGAGGCTGGAATTGAACCCGGCTCCATGTGCTGTGAGGCAGCAGTGCTACCCACTATGCCATCCCGCTACCCTAAAGATGGACCACTGCTCTCTGTGGAATCGAACCAGCATGAGGCATTGCTTTGAGAAGAGGAGGGGTACAGAGCTACATGGACAGTTGACCACCTCTCCCCCTCCTCTCCATGTCCGGGTAAAACAGCATTGGTATGACAGCTGACATGGAGAAGTGCTTTCCGAGTCGGAATCGGCATTTAATGAGAGTTCTACAGGAGTTATGGCACCCCGTTTCAATTTCAGCAGGAAATCTAGACATGACAGATTCATAAAATATTCATCCCGTATCCTGTGAGATGCTTGGTAATAATGAAATTTCCCACAGTAATTATTGATGGATAATTGGGGGATTTTTTTGGAAAGCCATGTGGAGATACACCTCTCAGTTCACACCGTCGATATAATTGACAATTGTTTGGAGGACATGGCCGCTGGTTCACTGTCCATTTCTTTACTGCATTATCGCTAGACTATTAATCCAGAAACTCAGTAATATTCTGGGGAGCCGGGTTCGAATCCCACCACGGCAGATGGTGGAATTTGAATTCAATAAAAAATATCTGGAATTAAGAATTTACTGATGACCATTGTCGATTGTCAAAAAAACCCATCTGGTTCACTAATATCCTTTAGGGAGGGAAATGTGCTGCCCTTAACCGGTCAGGCCTATACGTGACTCCAGACCCATGGCAATGTGGTTGATTCTCAGCTGCCCTCGGGTGACTAGAGATGGGCAATAAATGCTGGCCAGCCAGCAATGTCCCATGAATAACAGATGTGTTGAGTATAGGGCTAACGGGAGGACTTTGAATAGTGTGGAGGAGCAGAGGAATCTAGGTGTATGTGTACATAGATCCCTGAAGGTTGGGAATCAAGTAGATAAGGTTGTTAAGAAGGCATACGGTGTCTTGGCGTTTATTGGGAGGGGGATTGAATTTAGGAATCGCAGCGTCATGATGCAACTGTACACAACTCTGGTGCGGCCGCACTTGGAGTACTGTGTGCAGTTCTGGTCCCCACATTACAGGAAGGACGTGGAGGCTTTGGAGAGGGTGCAGAGGAGGTTTACCAGGATGTTGCCTGGTATGGAGGGGAGATCCTATGAGGAGAGACTGAGAGATTTGGGGTTGTTTTCACTGGAAAGAAGGCAGCTAAGAGGGGATCTCATTGAAACATATAAGATGATTAGAGGTTTAGATAGGGTGGATAGTGATAGCCTTTTTCCTAGGATGGAGAAAGCTAGCACGAGGGGGCACAACTTTAAATTAAGGGGGGGTAGTTATAGGACTGATGTCAGGGGTAGGTTCTTTACCCAGAGGGTGGTGAGGGACTGGAATGCGCTGCCAGCTGCAGTTGTAAATGCGCCTAGTTTGGGGGCGTTTAAGAGATCCGTGGATAGGTTTATGGACGAAAAGGGATTGGTATAGGCTAGTGGGTCATTGTTTTTGTAACTGGTCGGCGCAACATCGTGGGCCGAAGGGCCTGTTCTGCGCTGTAATGTTCTATGTTCTATGTTCCTCTGAATAAATTTTTAAAAATCCTAAGGAAGGAGTGGCGCTCCAAAAGCTCGTGATTCCAAATAAATCTGTTGGACTTCAACCTGGTGTTATTTCTGAGCAGACCAACATTGACCGTACATCTCCGACTGCACTCGACAAATTGAGGTTGAATCACCTACTCGAGTTGTTGCAGCCCTTTTTGCTGGAGGTTCACCTCCTGTGATTATTTTGGTAGTTCAATCCAGATGAGTGGCTTGCTTAGCCATTTTGTTTATTGGTTCACGGGATGTGGGCATCACTAACGGGGCCCACATTTATTGCCCATCCCTGACTGTGCTCCATTTCACAGGGCAGTTAAGAGTCAACCACATTGCTGTGGCTCTGGAGTCACATGTAGGCCAGACCAGATAAGGACGGCAGATTTCCTTCCCTCAAGGACATTAGTGAACCAGATGAGTTTTTAACGACAATCGGCATTGCTTGCGTGGTCACCATTAATTCCAGAATTTAAATTTAAATTTCACCTTCTACCAGTGGGATTTGAACCCTGGTCCTCAGAGTCTTGCCCTGGATTACTGGTCCAGTGATAATACCACAAGGCCACTGCCTCCTGCTCAGAAGGCAATTATAGTCAACCACAATGCTGTGCTTCTGGAATCACAGGTAGGCCAGACCAGGTAAAGATGGCAGATTTCCTTTCATTAAAAAGTGTTTATTGAACTAGATGGGCTGCTCGAATAATCCAGTGGTTTCAGCTCCAGATTTCAGATTTATTTAATTCTTAATTCCAGATTTATTTAATTCATTTACAATCTCCTCACCTGCCCTGTGGGTACGTGAACTCATGTCTCTCAAGGTGTCATTTAAAGTTGCAGGATTAATAACCCAGTAACATTATTACCATTGCTCCTGTTCCCAGTTGCCTCTGGTGGTGGTAATTGAGGGAGGAATGTTGGCTAGGAGCCTTCGAAAAGGCCGGTATGGAAAGACATGCTCAACAAATTATACCAAAAATGGAATAACCATAGGATTTGATTTTGATTTGATTTATTATTGTCACATGTATTAGTATAATGTGAAAAGTATTGTTTCTAGCGCGCTATATAGACAAAGCATACCGTTCATAGAGAAGGAAAGCAGAGAGTTTAGAATATAGTGTTAGAGTTGTAGCTAGGGAAAGATCAACTCAATGAGAGGTAAGTCCATTCAAAAGTCTGACAGCAGCAGGGAAGAATCAGTTTGTACATAGATCATAGAAAAACTGCAGCGCAAACCAGCCCTTCGGCTCACAAGTTGCTCCGAACATCTCTACCTACTAGGCTTACCTATAACCCTCAATCTTACTTCGTCCCATGTACTCATTCAGAAGTCTCTTAAAAGACCCTATCGAATCCGCCTCCACCACCGTTGCTGGCAGCCGATTCCACTCACTCACCACCCTCTGAGTGAAAAACTTACCCCTGACATCTCCTCTGTACCTACTCCCCAGCACCTTAAACCTGTGTCCTCCTGTGGCCATTTCAGCCCTGGGAAAAAGCCTCTGAGAATCCACCCGATCAATAACTCAATGCAAGATAGATACAGAGTGGGTCTGCCTCCGCTGAGGTACGTGACCTCAGGCTTTTGTATCTTTTTCCTGAAGAAGAAGGTGGAGGAGAGAATGTCCGGGGTGTGTGGGGTCCTTAATTATGCTGGTTGCTTTTCTGAGGGAGCGGACAGTGTAGACAGTGTCAATGGGTGGCAGGCTGGTTTGCCTGATGGACCGGGCTTCATTCACAGTTCCTTGTAGTAGTTTGCGGTCTTGGGCAGAGCAGAAGTCATACCAAGCTGTGATACATCGAGAAAGAATGCTTTCTGTGATGCATCTGTAAAAGTTGGTGAGGGTTGTAGCCAACATGCCAAATTTCCTTCATCTTTTGAGAAAGTGGAAGCGTTGGTGGGCTTTCTACAGAATCTCTACAGAGCAGAAGGCGGACATTCAACTCAAGTCCGCACTAACTCTTTGGAGGAGCATCTTATCGAAATCCACCCAGCCCCTGTCCCGCCCACTCCCCATAACTCCACCCATTTCCCCTGGCCTCAGGTTTCTCACTCACTCTCACTAGCACACAGCACTGCGCCACACACACCCACTCGCACTCATCTTGCGACGCATACTGACTTTCTCACACTCTGGTCAGCTTATTATTGATGATTGTTTAACTGATGAGTCCATTGCTTTGGTCTTTCTGCATCTTGCCTCTGCAATTCTTGCTTTCCCCAAAATTCAATCTATCATTATGCAAGTCTAATCTTTCTGAAATTTGCTCGTTAGCCCATCAGTATAACCTCCTCCCCCCCCCCCCCAGCTCGTCCCAGCATCACCCCCCCCCCCCCCCTCACCCCACCCAGAGTGAAAAAATTGGACAAACCTGTACTGCAGACTACAGAGACAGAACCACTCTGTAACCTCAGGACAGACTCACTCTGTAACCTCAGGAGAGACTCACTCTGCAACCTCAGGAGAGACTCACTCTGTAACCTCAGGAGAGACTCACTCTGCAACCTCAGGAGAGACTCACTCTGTAACCTCAGGATAGACCCACTCTGTAACCTCAGGACAGACCCACTCTGTAACCTCGGGAGAGACTCACTCTGTAACCTTAGGATAGACCCACTCTGTAACCTCAGGACAGACCCACTCTGTAACCTCGGGAGAGACTCACTCTGTAACCTTAGGATAGACCCACTCTGTAACCTCAGGACAGACCCACTCTGCAACCTCGGGAGAGACTCACTCTGTAACCTCAGGACAGACCCACTCTGTAACCTCAGGACAGACCCACTCTGTAACCTTAGGATAGACCCACTCTGTAACCTCAGGAGAGACTCACTCTGTAACCTCGGGAGAGACTCACTCTGTAACCTCAGGAGAGACCCACTCTGTAACCTTAGGACAGAACCACTCTGCAACCTCAGGAGAGACTCACTCTGTAACCTCGGGAGAGACTCACTCTGTAACCTTAGGACAGACCCACTCTGTAACCTCAGGATAGACTCACTCTGTAACCTCAGGACAGACTCACTCTGTAACCTCAGGACAGACCCACTCTGTAACCTCAGCGGAGACAGGTCCACCCTGTACCTATCTTGCATGGAGCGATGAATAAAGCACTTAAATAATTACCTCACTGGGACCAGGGTCGCTCAAGATTAGAAAGACCCTGCAACCAGCGGATGGAACAGTTTGGTTGCTAATGGAATCCTAGTGCATCAATGCAACATGGAATGGACGGTGGCACAGTGGTTAGCACAGCTGCTTCACAACACCAGGGCCCTGGGTTCGATTCCCAGCTTGGGTCACTGCCTGTGTGGAGTTTGCACGTTCTCCCCATGTCTGTGTGGGTTTCTTCCGAAACACGTGCTGGTCAGGTGCGCTGGCCGTGCTAAATTCTCCTTCAGTGTACCCGAACAGGCGCCGGAGTGTGGCGACTAGGGGACTTTCACAGTAACTTCATTGCAGTGTTAACGTGAGTCGCAAAAACCCAGCTTGCAGGTGCAGCAGGTGGTCAGGAAGGCGAATGGGATGCTGGCCTTCATAGCGAGGGGGATTGAATATAAAAGTAGGGAGGTCTTGCTGCAGCTGTATAGGGTATTGGTGAGGCCGCAGCTGGAGTACTGTGTGCAGTTTTGGGCGCCGCACCTGCGCAAGGATATTTTGGCCCTGGAGGGAGTGCAGAGGAGGTTTACTTGGCTGATACCGGAGTTGAGGGGATTGAGCTATGAGGAGAGGCTGAATAAACTAGGCTTGTACTCGTTAGAGTTTAGAAGAATGAGGGGAGATCTCATTGAGACATATAAGATGATGAATGGGATGGATAGGATAGAGGTGGAGAGACTCTTCCCGCTCAAAAAAGACAGTAGGACTAGGGGGCACAGCCTCAAGATAAAGGGGGGGTGGTTTAGAACAGAGTTGAGGAGGAACTTCTTCACTCAAAGGGTGGTGAATCTCTGAAATTCTCTACCCGTTGAAGTGGTGGAGGCTGCCTCGCTCAATATTTTTAAGAAACGGGTTGATGGGTTTTTGATAAGAGAGGGGATTAAGGGTTATGGGGAGAGGGCGGGAAGGTGGAGCTGAGTCACGACAGATCAGCCATGATCTTATTGAATGGCGGGGCAGGCTCGAAGGGCCAGATGGCCTACTCCTGCTCCTATTTCTTATGTTCTTATGTTCTTATGTGAGCTTCCTTGTGATACTAATAAATAAACATTAACAATATGTCCTTCCACTGACCTTCCCTGTCATCAGTGCTCCATTAGCACTCATTGTGTGATCGCACAGAGCCTCATGTAGGCCACATTCCACTTGGTTAATGGCAGAGATCCCACATCAGAGAGAAGCACCTGGATCGGGCTCTGTACTCTACTCCCCGTGATGGTCTGGTTGCGATCCCGGTGTGAGCTGAATACGGCGGGGCTGCGGGACTCCCCCATTACAATATTTAGCGTTGTAAAGTTGTGCACAGGCAGCTCAGTCTAATTTATCCTGGCAACACCGTTTACATCTCCCGTAGAGAAAGGAAAAATGATCAGTGAGGGGAAAACGCAGTAATTACACAATTACTGATGTAAGGGACAGTAATTACATAATCAATGAAGTAGGAAAAAGATAATTACATAATAGTGAGGTATGAAAGTGATCATTTCCTGATGGCTGATCTTTTTAACATCAGGATTGTTACAGGCAACAAGACATTTGTGACAGGAAACAGTAAGACAGAACGATGGTAATCCATCGTAACATTGCCAAAGTGGGGTTTCTACCCCAACTCAGCCCCCCTTTGTTTTCAATCTATTTTGTTTAATTTCTTTTACTGTTTTTACTCTCTTTTATTTTTTAATTGTCTTTCTTCATTTTTCTTCCCCCCCCCACTCTTTCCCCCTACTTCATCCCCCTTCCCTTCTCTTTTCTGCCCCCCCCACTTCCCCTTTTCTACCTCTGTCCCATTTCCCCGACAACTACCCCCAACATCTTCATCTGTCGCAGCTTACAGCTTCTCTGCCGTTTGGCTATTCACACCCTTTATTCTCCCTGCTGTTGGCAGTCTTTCCTACTGGTTTCTGTCACCATGACTTATCTTTCCTTCCCTCCCCTTGCAGTATAAATATCGCCCACTTTCTATGCCTTTTAGCTTTGACAAACGGTCATCTGGACTCGAAAATGGCAAATGGAATTTAATGTTGGCAAGTGTGAGGTGGTCCACTTTGGTAGGAGGAATGGTAGGAAGGACTATTACTTACGGGGCGAAAAACTGCAGCAGGCGACGGTGCAGAGGGACCTCAGGGTCCTTGTGCATGAGTCGCAAAAACCCAGCTTGCAGGTGCAGCAGGTGGTCAGGAAGGCGAATGGGATGCTGGCCTTCATAGCGAGGGGGATTGAATATAAAAGTAGGGAGGTCTTGCTACAGCTGTATAGGGCATTGGTGAGGCCGCAGCTGGAGTACTGTGTGCAGTTTTGGGCGCCGCACCTGCGCAAGGATATTTTGGCCCTGGAGGGAGTGCAGAGGAGGTTTACTAGGCTGATACCGGAGTTGAGGGGATTGAGCTATGAGGAGAGGCTGAATAAACTAGGCTTGTACTCGTTAGAGTTTAGAAGAATGAGGGGAGATCTCATTGAGACACATAAGATGATGAATGGGATGGATAGGATAGAGGTGGAGAGACTCTTCCCGCTCAAAAAAGACAGTAGGACTAGGGGGCACAGCCTCAAGATAAAGGGGGGGCGGTTTAGAACAGAGTTGAGGAGGAACTTCTTCACTCAAAGGGTGGTGAATCTCTGGAATTCTCTGCCCGTTGAAGTGGTGGAGGCTGCCTCGCTAAATATTTTTAAGAAACGGGTTGATGGGTTTTTGATAAGAGAAGGGATTAAGGGTTATGGGAAGAGGGCGGGAAGGTGGAGCTGAGTCACGACAGATCAGCCATGATCTTATTGAATGGCGGGGCAGGCTCGAAGGGCCAGATGGTCTACTCCTGCTCCTATTTCTTATGTTCTTATGAAATGTTAGCTTTTTTCTCTCTTTATCGATGCTGCCAGACCTGTTGAGGTTTTCCAGCGTTTTCTCTTTTGGCAACATCATTCAGCACCTGTTACAGAGTGGCTAAGATACTCTGCCAAGATGGGTTAAATTGCCACGCGAGCAAGTTGTAATGACGGTGATGAGCAGGCCCAGCTCCATTGCTGTTTGCCAGATTATCCTCGGCACAGTCCTGGACGGCAGGTCCCAGTTCATGAAGGCCAGCATCAGAAACCCTTCTGGTGAATTGCACAGTGAAGGGAAGCCTCCTTTACTGCCTGTTCACCTGTGCGCTTATTATCTGCCATTCACGCCTGGACATATCGCTTGTCAATGTACTCCTGACTAGAGTGTGGCAGTTTTTTCATTAAGGTAATTGTCAGTAAAACCTGTGACAATGATCGAGTTGTACAGCAACAGCTGCAACATTTTGCTTGTTGGATTCCGTGTAGGCGGCAGATCTGAGGAAGCAGCTTGCAATAAAATAGCTTGAATATAAAGACCAGTGGGAAGTGATAACTCCATCACTGCCACTTAGCCAGGGTAGCATTTTTTGTTTCTTGGCTTGTTCCATTCCCATTCTCTTTGACACTGCTCCACCAACTCTTGTTCTCTCAGCCCCCCTGCCCTTCACCCGATCACAGATCTTCTTCCCTTTTGCTCTTCTTCCCAATCTTCCCTCTTTCATTTCCTCAAAACCTATTATTACTTTTTTATTCATGTCTGGGACATGGGAGTCACTGGCTGGCCAGAATTTATTGCCCATCTCTGCCAGTCCTGGTGAATGAAGCTGGGCTGGATGCTTAACGTGGACCTGCCCACAAATCCCAGTGCTGGCAGGACTGGAATGGCATCACTTAGTCCATTGGCTGTTGAGCTGCCCAACAGTTGTCCCACCACAGATACAACTGCAGTTGTGGGGGAGAGGGTGAAGGTGGGAGGCATGGTGCCTATGGTACAATACCACCCTTCCCAACATGCCAACCTAAAAGATAGCTCAGCATTTCCCAATTCATAGAGTCCCTATAATGTAGAGGGAGGTCTTTCAGTCCATTGCATCTACACCGATTCTCCTAAAGAGCATCTTACCTATGTTCTGCTGCCCCATTCGTCCAGTCATTACTGACCATTACTGTACCTGGCCCACTCTCATCACTGAACAAGATGATCCAGAGAGCAGATCCCACTTTGTGGATCGCTTTCAGATAATAGATCCCGCTCACTGGATCACATTTTGGACAATAGATCTCACTCACTAGATCTCATTTCTGACAGTGGATACTGCTCTCTCTGGCTCTAATTTCAGACAGTGATCCCATTCTCTGGATTACATTTCAGACAATAGATCCCACTCTCTGGATCACATTTCAGATAGTGAATCCCCCTCTCTTGACCTAATTTTGGAAAGTACATCCCATTCTCAGGATCATATTTCAGACAGTGGATCCTGCTCTGGACCTCATTTCAAACAGTAGATCTCACTCTCTAGATCACCTTTTGGACAGTAGATCCCACTCTCTGGATCACATTTGGCAACTTAATGGCTGGGATTTTCTGGCCATACTCAGTCCAGGACCAGAATATCTTGACTGAGGTCAACCTTTGCAAGGTTTGCCCCCACTTCCCCAACTGCCCACTATGATTCCCATGGCAGGCGGGACCTGGGATACAGTTTGCATTCATGGAATCATAGGATCCAACAGTGCAGAATTTGGCCCATCGAGTCTGCGCTGACCACAGTCCCACCCAGGCCCTACCCCCATAACCCCATTGCATTTATCCTAGCTAGTCCCCCTGACACAAAGGAACAATTTAGCAGGGCCAATCCACCTAACCTGCACATCTTTGAACTTTGGGAGGGAGCCAGATCACCAGGAGGAAACCCACGCAGACACGGGGAGAATGTGCAAATTCCACAGAGGCAGTGACCCAAGCTGGGAATCGAACCCGGGTCCCTGGCTTTACGAGGCAGCAGTGCTAACCACTGTGCCACCCCAAATCATTGTTTCGATCAACTGTTCTCCCAGAACACTGTAATCACGTCCACATTCCCTGGTCTGTCCTTCTGCATATGAAAAGAATTGGCGCAGAACAAGGGACTCCTGACTCGTACCTTGACATCAGTCACCTTATTTAATATTCCCTTGAGTGCCGAGAGAGATCATAAAAGGCCTCGTCACTGAAAAACTGATTATCCATGAATTTTGAAGGGTGAATATTTCTATACAGAGGTGGTGGAATCGCTTGTCTAAAACAAGAAGTCTTAATTTGCCCTGCTGTTGAATGGCACTCAACAGTTTATGTGATTTCACTCAAGACTCTCAAAGGCTTCAATGATTTAAAGCAACTATTTTGTATAAAAGCCAAGCAGGCAGCTCTTCAGGATGAGGTGAAAAGATAATGAAGATTACGATAGGTGTGTGACACTGCATGAACATGTGTGAGAAGTAGGAGGTACCCAACCCGAGGCCAGTCAGTTTGCATGGATTACACCCGAGCAACTGACTCAATCTTTGGGGGGGGGGAACTCGATCGGCTTAGTTGCCACCGTTAGGTTTCAACCGTCGAGCCCATCCAAAGAGACACCTCTGGGGGACACCGATCCCACTTCCCTTTCCCCCCCTTGCTCTTGAAATCAAAGACACGGCGGAGTCATTCTTGGCCCTGGAGGGAGTGCAGAGGAGGTTTACTCGGCTGATACCGGAGTTGAGGGGATTGAGCTATGAGGAGAGGCTGAATAAACTGGGTTTGTACTCGTTAGTGTTTAGAAGAATGAGGGGAGATCTCATTGAGGCGTATAAGATGATGAATGGGATGGATAGGATAGAGGTGGAGAGACTCTTCCCGCTCAAAAAAGACAGTAGGACTAGGGGGCACAGCCTCAAGATAAAGGGGGGGGCGGTTTAGAACAGAGTTGAGGAGGAACTTCTTCACTCAAAGGGTGGTGAATCTCTGGAATTCTCTGCCCGTTGAAGTGGTGGAGGCTGCCTCGCTAAATATTTTTAAGAAACGGGTTGATGGGTTTTTGATAAGAGAAGGGATTAAGGGTTATGGGGAGAGGGCGGGAAGGTGGAGCTGAGCCACGACAGATCAGCCATGATCTTATTGAATGGCGGGACAGGCTCGAAGGGCCAGATGGCCTACTCCTGCTCCTATTTCTTATGTTCTTATGTTCTTATTATTCAATCTTGCAAGAAAGGGTGCAGTCCCGCAGGTACACACACACACACACACACAATACATGATTCTGCCTTATATGTCTATGCAGTTTATCATACATCTCCCTTCCCTTGTTAATTGGCTCCCGCGGCGCGCTTCCTTATCGTGAACTGCTCAGCTAGTTCTGTCCTTGGTTTCCACGCTCCCTTATCGTGAACTGCTCAGCTAGCTTCACCCTCCCACATCTCTCTTCCCTTGTTCTATCTTTGGCGCCTATTCCTCCTTTTTATGGTTCGCAGTAACCGTTTCTTTATCATACCCAACCCATGACTACCTTGACTGCGAGCAACTGATTTCATACTTGTTTTTAAGCACCTGCCCCCGCAAAGCATTTATACAGCATATTTCACTTCTCGATTTCCCGCTCTGTCAGCCCGCTTTCTCAAAAAATTGCATCAGCTTCCCCTTACAAACAATATCTGGATAGCTGAACTCCACTGTGAAAAACATTACAAAGTAATATGCATATTCTGGTATAATAAGTCACGGCACTCACTGAATTCTCATTTCCGGGTGACATTTAGAAGGAAGCCATTTGACCTATTGAAGCTGCGCCAACAACAATCCCACTCAGGGCCTATCCACCGGAACCCCACGTACTTACCCGAGCTAGTCTCCCTGACACTAAGGGTCAATTTAGCGCGGTCAATCCACCTAACCCCCTCAACTTTGGACTGTGGGAGGAAAGACACGGGGAGAATATGCAAACTCCACGCTACGACCCCAGGCCGGAATTGAACCCGGGTCCCTGGTGCCGTGAAGCAGCATTACTAACCGCTGTGGCATCCCCATAAAGACGTAAGGCGGAAATTTCCTGTCCAGCCTGACATGGGAATTGTAGCAGGTGGGGGACGGTGGGGGAAGGAGGGAGGGGAATGGGAGGGAGGCAGACCATACAAAGGTTGACCTTGGGTGGGACTTTCTGGTCTTGGGGTGAGTGAGGCTGGAAGATCCCACCCACTAATTAGCCTTTTTTTGTTCATTCATGGGACATGGGTGTCGCTGGCTGGCCAGCATTTGTTGCCCATCCCTAAGATACCCAAGGGCAATTGAGAGTCAATCACATTGCTGTGGCCCTGGAGTCACATGTAGACCAGACCAGGTAAGGACAGCAGATTTCCTTCTCTAAAGGACATTAGTGAACTGGATGGGTTTAGAACATAAGAACATAAGAAATAGAAGCAGGAGTAGGCCATCTAGCCCTTCGAGCCTGCCCCGCCATTCAATAAGATTATGGCTGATCTGTCGTGGCTCAGTTCCACCTTCCCGCCCTCTCCCCATAACCCTTAATCCCTTCTCTTATCAAAAACCCATCAACCCGTTTCTTAAAAATATTTAGCGAGGCAGCCTCCACCACTTCAACGGCCAGAGAATTCCAGAGATTCACCACCCTTTGAGTGAAGAAGTTCCTCCTCAACTCTGTTCTAAACCGCCTCCCCTTTATCTTTTCCAACAATGGTTTCATGGTCATCGATAGATTCTTAATTCCAGATTTGTTTTATTGAATTTAAGTTTCCGCCATCTGCTGTGGCAGGATTCAAACCTGGGTGCCTAGAGCATTAGCTGGGTTTCTGGGTTAATAGTCCAGGAATAATACCACTAGACCATTGCCTCCCCCTTACAATGTCCTCCCTATGCCTGTCTACAATGTCCATTTCATACAATGGCGCGGCTAACTCAATGTTATAGAGGATGAATAGTGAGCCAAGGACAGCAGTGTTTTCTTGTCCATCCTTCTCTTCAGTGAATCAGAGCAGACACAACTGGTAGAAGCCTTGAATCTGTGCCTTGAATCTGTGCCAGCAACAAGTGCTTTCAACAGCTGTCTCATAAGAGGGAAACTGATACAGCCATGTTCAGTTCCCAGAGTAGAACCGCCAGGAGCCAAATCAGTTTCCAGTTAATTACTTTGGCTGAGAGAATTTCAGTTGCTAAAGTACAATTTTAAAAGTCTAATTAAAAAACGTTAAAGCCAAAAATTAGGGTTGTTAACATCTAATTGTTTATGACCAAATTTGCACTACATGCCTGCTTGTTGGCCTGCCCAAATATTTAAATGTGACATCCCTTCGGTTCTCTAAGCCACAGGCCCGTGCTATTCTGTAGGAAGCTCTGCAGTCCTGATCCGTAACTTCCAGTTGTGGATAATTAACTAACTGAGGAAGAGACTCAACAAACATTCACATCCTCAATGGTGGCAGAGCCCAACAAGTGTGTGCAAAGCACGATGCTGAAGCATTGGCACCCATCTGTAGCCAAAGGTGCCAAGTGGATAATTCATCCCCATCTCGGCCTCCTCCTGACGACCCCAGCGTCACTGAACCTGATTCACTCCACGTGATATCAAAAAATATCAACCTTCACAATTTGGTGATGATTACTGAGCTCCATAGTTCCGGCAACCCATCATTGGCCGGTGGTGGGAAAGTCCTGGTACAACCAATGTCATCTGGGTTTTGCTATGTTCCCCAGCCACACCACCAAGAATCCCACCGCAGGCAGTCACCATCGGCGGCACGCCTGGAAGTTTCCGGTGGTGGGAAGGGCTGGAGAATTCAGCCCATCAAATCTTGAGCGGACTTGACAGGGTGTAAGCTGAAGGGATGTTTCCCCTAATAGGGGAGACCAGAACTTAAAGAACGATGTCTAAAAATAGCGGCTTTTCCATCTACTTCGGAGAATCTTTGAAGTCTGTTCCCCAGAAAGCTGCGAAGACAGGGTCATTGAAGATTTTTACGGCAGAAATAGATCCTTGATTACCAAGAGGGTTCAGAGGGTTTTGGAGATGGATGGAATGAGGAGCTAAGGCCACAATCAGGTCAGCCATGAACTTGTTAAATAGCAGAGCAGGTTGGAAGGGCCAAATGGCCTACTCCTGTTCCTGGTTTGCATGTTGATTTGATAGAGAAGATGGGACAATAACTTGATTGAGATAGATGTCCTTAGTGATTTTATACAGATTGCTGTGTGTAACCTGGAATTACAATGCTCTCAATTTCCAATGAGGATTGCCATACCCTGTGGTTTCATTGAATCCCGACAGTGCAGAAGGAGGCCATTTGGCCCATTGAGTCTGCACCACCTACAGTCCCACCCAGGCATATCCTCATTACCCCATGCATTTACCCTAGCTAGCCCTCCTGACACTAAGGGGTAATTTAGCACAACCAATTCACCAAGCCCACTCATCAATGGACTGTGAGAGGAAACCGGAGCACCTGGAGGAAACCCATGCAGACATGGGGAGAACATGCAGACTCCACAGAGACAATGACCCAAGCCAGGAATTGAACCTGAGTCCCTGGCGCTGTGAGGCAGCAGTGCTAACCACCATGCTCCTTGCCGCTGTTTCATGAAAGTTGTTATACATTGTGGCTTAACAGAGATTGCTGGACATTGCTATCTTTAATACTGCACTCTGAAATTTGGTAGCAATTATTGCACTCAGTAGTTTAATGGAGATTTTTTATAATTTTAGCAAATACAAGTTATAAAGAGTTAACATCCAAAGCATACATAATGTTGATCAGATGACAGATAGAGAGGAGAAATCTCAATCTCATACAGAGGTCCAAACGTGTAAACATTGCAGTAAATAAAGAGAAATGCATTTGAGGAATTACAGCAAACATTGGACGAATCCACAATGAGTAAGGTGATTGGCCCATCAAGTAGAGTGTAGAGAGAACACATTGACAATGGCAATAGAGATTGCTGTATTCTACAGTCTAATACATATTGCTGTATTCTACAGTTTAATACAGATTGCTGCATTCTACAGTTTATTACAGGTTGCTGTATTCTACAGTCTAATACATATTGCTGTATTCTACAATTCAATACAGATTGCTGCATTCTACAGTTTATTACAGGTTGCTGTATTCTACAGTTTATTACAGGTTGCTGTATTCTACAGTCTAATACATATTACTGTATTCTACAGTTTAATACAGATTCCTTTCTTCCGCTTAATACAGATTGCTGTATTCTTCAATTTAATACAGATTACTGTGTTCTACACTTCAATACAGATTGTTGTATTCTACAGTTTCATACAGATTGCTATATTTTTCAGTTTAATACAGATTGTTGTATCCTTCAGTTTAATACAGATTGTTGTATTCTACAGTCTAATACAGATTGCTGTATTCTACAGTCTAATACAGATTGTTGTATTCTACAGTTTGATACAGATTGCTTTATTGTACAGTTTAATATAGATTGCTGTATTCTTCAGTTTAAAAGGGATTGCTGTGTTCCACAACTTAATAGGTATTGCTGTATTCTAGTGTAATACAAATTGCTGTATTCTACAGTTCAATACAGATTTCTGTATTCTACAGTTTCATACAAATTGCTCTCCCCTACAGTTCAGTACGGATTGCTGTATTCTACAGTTTAGTACAGATTGCTTTATTGTACTGTTTAAGATGGATTGATGTATTCTACAGTTTAATACAGATTGCTGTATTCTACAGTTTAATACAGACTGTTGCATTCTACAGTTTTAATACAGATTGCTGTATCTACAATCTAATACACATTGCTGTACTTCTACCTTTTAATACAGGTTGCTTTTAACTGCAGTTTATTACAGATTGCTGTATTCTGCAGTTTAATATAGATTGTTGTGTTCTACAATATAATACAGTTTGCTGTATTCTCTAGTTTAATACAGATTGCTGTATTCTCTAGTTTAATACAGATTGCTGTACTCTGTGGTTTCAGGCAGTTTTGCTGTTTGTAAATCTGATATGAATGTCTTCTGTTCGGTCTGATGAAGCGTGCAACAGTGAGACCGAACAGTTAATTTTGATCCCAGGAGGTACAGAAGTTGTATTGCTCCTAAGAGCCTTCATGCTAATGTTATTTTTACCTAAATTAATTGCTACATGCTATTCTCCAGCTAATATTTTGGCTGGCTGCATTGAAACAGATGCTAGCTGTGTTACTTTCTGTAATCCATCATCTGGGTGATTTAATCGCGATCAACCTGTTGTTATCTGGTATTAACCCTTTCATGCATGATTTCTACAATGACCTTTGATGCAGCCTGATTGAGATAACTTGTATTTCAATGATGTTACAAAGACGTTAACTTGTCCATTAATGTATCACTGTTTAGGCACTGATATTTCTCTGAGATGAGATGATAGAAATTGTCGCAACAACAATGATTAATTTTGGAGAATGTGTACATCATATTCTTGTGTTAATCTCAGTTTCACACTCTCTCCAGGACACTAAACTCCATTCGAAAATTATAATTCTTTTGGACAGGGAAAGACCAGGAAAGGCTTGGAGTGAGGCGGGGAGTAAGAGGTGTGGAATGACAGCAGAATGAGAGGTGGGAGTGAGAGTGGAGTGAGAGAGGAGAGACTGGGAATGGAGAGATGGGAAGGAATCAGAGCAGAGTGAGAGTGGAGTGAGGGGGTTGAGAGCAGAATGGAGGAGAGAGTGAGAGAGAGAGTTGGAGTCAAGTGAGAGGAGGGAGTGAGAGTAGAGTGAGGGGATTGGGAGCAGAATGGAGGAGAGAGTGAGAGTGGAGCGAGAGGGAGAGTTGCAGCTGAGCGAGGTGGAGGAGTGAGAACGGAGGGATAGAATGAGAGCAGAATGGGGGAGAGAGTGAGAGTGACGAGAGAGAGGACGGAGTGGGAGTGGAGTGAGGTTTGAGAGTGAGAGTGAAGGGAGAGGAGAGAGTGGGAGTAGGGTGAAAGGAAGGAGTGGCACAGTTGAGAGGAGAGAGTAGGGTTGCGGCTGCCTCCATGTTTGTGAACCTGAACGGAACAGGGCGAAAAGAAAATTGAAAGAGGAAAGAGATTTCAGGACTTCAAGTCAGGCAGTGTGAGTGTACTGGCAAATGTTAATTTAATTTAGGTATTCAGCTATAAAGTAAGATGAGATCATTTAATTAATACAAAAACTAAAGCCATTTGATAATTTATTATATTATTGCAATCAATGTTTTAATTAATCAAGTACAAGGGATAAAGTTAAAATAAATAAAGAGTGATGGGTCCTGAATTTTTCAATAAATTAAAATCTGTGGAATTTTGAGAATAAGGAAAATGTATAAATTAACTGCCCAATAATTCTGCACAAAATTCCATTTTAATCACAAATACTGGTTAATCTTCAAGGACTGAGGACATTCTGGAAGAATTTGTGCATTTTAACAGAAGCTGTACCTTAACGGGTTAATGAAAGGATTCTGGATACTGCTGTTCCTGAAAAGACAGCATTGCTCAAGAAAAGGCAACTAAGCAGTTTTAAAGAAGCTCGAACCTCTTGGCACTGGTGGAGTGTTTACAAAGGGTCTGGTTTGGAAGCTGACAGGCAGACGTTGATGTGGGACAGAGTAAAGAAGAGTGACTGCTGTGTAATTTACGCATCAGCTCCTAAAGCGCCAGACCCTGGCAGAGTCGAGAGGGTTGGTTTATGAGGAGAGACGGAGTAGGCTGGGCAATACTCATTGGAAATCAGAAGAATGAGGGGAGATCTTATAGACACATATAAGATTATGAAGGGAATAGATAAGATAGAAGCAGGGAAGTTGTTTCCACTGGCAGGTGAAACTAGAGCTAGAGGGCAGAGCCTCAAAATAAGGGGAGCAGATTAGGACTGAGTGGAGGAGGAACTTCTTCACACAAAGGGTTGTGAATCTGTGGAATTCCCTGCCCAGTGAAGCAGTTGAAGGAAATGTTTTTAAGACAAGGATTTTTGAACAGTGAAGGAATTAAGGGTTATGGTGAGTGGGTGGATAAATGGAGCTGAATCCAGGAAAAGCAGAGGTGCTCAATGAATACTTTACTTCAGTATTCACAGTGGAAAAGGACCTTGGTGATTGTAGTGCAGGCTTGCGGTAGACTGAAAATCTTGAGTGTGTTGACATTAAGAAAGAGGATGTGCTGGAGCTTTTGAATAGCATCAAGATAGATAAGTTGCCGGGACCGGATGGGATGTACCCCAGGTTACTGTGGGAGGCGAGAGAAGAGATTGTAGAGCCCTCTGGCGATGATCTTTGTGTCATCGATGGAGATGGGAGAGGTTCCGGAGGATTGGAGGATTGTGGATGTGGTTTTCTATTCAAAAAAGGGAGTAGGATAGCCTGGAATTTATAGACCAATTTATAACCTCAGTGGTTGGTAAGTTGATGGAGAAGATCCCGAGAGACAGGATTTATGAACATTTAGAGAAGTATAGTATGATCAAAAGTAGTCAGCATGGCTTTGTCAAAGGCAGATTGTGCCTTACGAGCCTGGTTGAGTTTTTTGAAGATGTGACTAAACACATTGACGAAGGAAGAGCGGTAGATGTGGTTTATATGGACTTCAGCAAGGCGTTCGATAAGGTCCCCCATACAAGGGCTTATTGAGAAAGTGAGCAGGTATGGGATCCAAGGGGACATTGCTTTGTGCATCCAGAACTGGCTCACCCACAGAAGGCAAAGAATGGTTGTAGATGGGTCTTTTTCTGCATGGAGGTCGGTCACTAGTGGAGTGCCCCAGGGATCTGTTTTAGGACCCTCGCGGATTGTGATTTTTATAAATGACCTGATGAGAAAGTGGAGGGATGGGTTGGTAAGTTTACCAATGACACGAGGGTTGAGGTGTTGTGGATAGTTTGGAAGGATGTCAGAAGTTGCAGCGAGATATTGATAGGATGCAAGACCTGGGCGGAGAAGTGGCAGGTGGACTTCAACATGGATAAGAGTGTGGTGGTTCATTTTGGCAGTTCAAATGGGATGAAGGAATATAATATGAAGGGTAAAAACTCTTAGCAGTGTAGAGGATCAGAAAGATCTTGGGGTCCGGGTTCATAGGACTCTCAAATCGGCTGTCGCAGGTAGAAGATGTGGTTAAGAAGGCGTATGGTGTACTGGCCTTTATCAATCGAGGAATTGAGTTTAGGAGTTGGGAGATAATGCTGCAGCTGTACAAGACCCTGGTCAGACCCACTTGGAGTACTGTGCGCAGTTCTGGTCACCTCATTACAGGAAGGACGTGGAAGCTATTGAATGGGTGCAGAGGAGATTTACAAGGATGTTGCCTGGATTGGGTGGCATGCTTTATGAGGATAGGTTGAGAGAGTTTGGCCTTTTCTCCTTAGAGAGATAAAGAATGAGAGGTGACTTGATAGAAATGTATAAGATGTTGAGAGGTATTAATTGAGTGGATTCTCAGAGGCTTTTTCCCAGGCTGAAATGGCTGCCACAAGAGGTTTAAGGTGCTGGGGAGTAGGTACAGAGGAGATGTGAGGGGTAAGTTTTTCACTCAGAGGGTGGTGGGTGCGTGGAATTGGCTGCCGGCAGTGGTGGTAGAAGCGGATTCGATAGGGTCTTTTAAGAGACTTTTGGATGAGGACAAGGGACTTAGTAAGATTGAGAGTTATAGGTAAGCCTAGTAGGTAGAGATATGTTCAGTGCAACTTGTGGGCCGAAGGGTCTGTTGTGCTGTAGTTGTTCTATGTTCTAAGATCAGCCATGATCTCACTGAATGGCGGAGCAGGCTCGAGGGGCCAGATGGCCGATTCCTGCTCCTAGTTCTTATACCCTGGTGGAAGAGTCATTGATTCTTTTGTTGACCAGTGCCAAGAAAACAGCTGTGTAAGCATTGTCAAGCCACTGTCTCAACTTTTCCTTGGACCATTGACGTTTGCACTGTTGGCAGGCAGAATTCCTCTCCTTTTGCTGGTTTGTTTGTGAGTTCAGGGATTCAGAATAATTATTACACTTCCATCTTTGATACTGTATCTTCAAAGAATCATAGAATCCCTACAGTGCAGAAGAAGGCCATTCGCCTTCACGAGACTGCACCAACCACAATCCCACCCAAGACCTATCCACATAACCCCACATATTATGATCATAAGACATAGGAGCAGAATTAGGCCACTCGGCCCATCGAGTCTGCTCCGCCATTCAACCATGACTGATATTTTTCTCATCCCCATTTTCCTGCCTTTTCCCCATAACCCCTTATTAATCAAGAACCTACCTTTCTCTATCTTAAAGACACTTGATGAGCTGTCTTCCACAGCCTTCTGCGACAAAGAGTTCCACAGATTTACCACTCCCTGGCTGAAGAAATTCCTCCTCATCTCTGTTTTAAAGGATCATCCCTTTAGCCTGATATTGTGCCCTCTGGTTCTAGTTTGTCCTAGTAGTGGAAACATCCTCTCCATGTCCACTCTATCCAGGCCTCGCAGTATCCTGTAAGTTTCAATAAGATTCCCCCTCAGCCTTCTAAACTCCAACGAGTACAGACCCAGAGTCCTCAATCATTCCTCATACGACAAGCTCTTCATTCCAGGGAACATTCTTGTGGATCTCTGCTGGACCCTTTCCAGATGTGTTGAGTATAGGGCTAACGGGAGGACTTTGAATAGTGTGGAGGAGCAGAGGGATCTAGGTGTATGTGTACATAGATCCCTGAAAGTTAGGAATCAAGTAGATAAGGTTGTTAAGAAGGCATACGGTGTCTTGGCGTTTATTGGTAGGGGGATTGAATTTAGGAGTCGCAGGGTCATGATGCAACTGTACACAACTCTGGTGCGGCCACACTTGGAGTACTGTATGCAGTTCTGGTCCCCACATTACAGGAAGGATGTAGAGGCTTTGGAGAGGGTGCAGAGGAGGTTTACCAGGATGTTGCCTGGTATGGAGGGGAGATCCTATGAGGAGAGACTGAGAGATTTGGGGTTGTTTTCGCTGGAAAGAAGGCGGCTAAGAGGGGATCTCATTGAAACATATAAGATGATTAGAGGTTTAGACAGGGTAGATAGTGATAGCCTTTTTCCTAGGATGGAGAAAGCTAGCATGAGGGGGCACAACTTTAAATTAAGGGGGGGTAGTTATAGGACTGATGTCAGGGGTAGGTTCTTTACCCAGAGGGTGGTGAGGGACTGGAATGTCCTGCCAGCTGCAGTTGTAAATGCACCTAGTTTGGGGGCGTTTAAGAGATCTGTAGATAGGTTTATGGATGAAAAGGGATTGGTTTAGGCTAGTGGGTCATTGTTTTGTAACTGGTTGGCGCAACATCGTGGGCCGAAGGGCCTGTTCTGCGCTGTAATGTTCTATGTTCTATGTTCTATGTTAATGCCAGTACACCCTTCTTTAGATATGGAGCCCAAAACTGCCAACAATACATTAACTGGGGTCTGACCAGAGCCTTGTACTGCCTCAGAAGTACATCCCTGCTCTTGTATTCTAGCCCTCTCGGCATGAATGCTAACCATGCATTTGCCTTCTTAACTGCCGACTGAATTGCACGTTTACCTTAAGTGAATCTTGAATAATGGCTCCCATGTCTCTTTGTGTTTCCGATTTCCTAAGCATTTGCTCCATTTAGAAAATAGTCTATGCTTCCATTCCTCCTTCCAAAGTGCATAACCTCACACTTTTCCACATTGTATTCGATCTGCCACTTCTTTGCCCACTCTCCTAACCCGTCCAAGTCCTTCTGCAGCCCCACTGCATCCTCAATACTACCTGTCCCTCTACATATCTTTGTTCCATCTGCAAACTTAGCAACAGTGCCTTCAGTTCCTTCCTCCAAATCGTTAATGTACATTGTGACACATTGCGGTCCGAACACTGACCCCTGAGGCACACCACCAGTCACCAGGTGCTATCCTGAGAAATGCCCCTTTATCCCCACTCTCTGCCTTCTGCCAGTCAACCAATCCTCTATCCATGTCAAGATCTTACCCTTAACACCATGGACACTACTTTAACAGCCTCCTATGCAGCACCTTATCAAAGGCCTTCTGGAAATCTAAATGTCTAAATTTTTACCCTGCTAACCCCCCCTGACACCAAAGGGCAATTTATCATGGACAATCAACCTAACCTACACATCTTTGGACAGTGGGATGAAGCTGGAGCACCTTGAGGAAACCCACACTGACACAAAGAGAACATGCAGTCCTTGCCACCGTGCTGCCCATAAACTTTGCCTTTCAACTTGCCAAGTGTGGCTTGATAATAAACTATTCATTTTATTGTTTATAAAGAATTCATGGATATTGCTTGGTCATTCTGAGATTCATGGGTAAAGTATATAGCTGACCTCTAAAAATCATTTCAATATATGCTGTGATCCGTGGAGTGGTTAAGCTAGAATGGCACAGTGTCTATCACTGCTGTGTCACAGCGCCAGGGATCCGGGTTTGATTCCCGGCTTGGGTCACTGTCTGTGTGGAGACTGTACAGTCTCCCCGTCTCTGCATGGGTTTTCTCCCGATGCTCCAGCTTCCTCCCACAATCCAAAGGTGTGCAAGTTAGGTGGATTGGTCATGTCAAATTGCCCCTTGTTGTCCATGGATACGCAGATTAGGAGGATTAATCATGGTAAATGTTAGAATGTAACCAATGACAACTTTGGTTGGGTGTAATGTGACCAATGAGAACAAGATGTAAGGGTCAGTGACCCAATAAGACATGGAACCGATTACAGAGTGATGTAATAGTCAGCTGACCAGTTGATTCACTATAAATAAGGAACTATGTAGAATGGCCCAGGGCAAGGACCTACATTTGGAGTAACATAAGAACATAAGAAATAGGAGCAAGAGTAGGCCATCCAGCCCTTCGAGCCTGCCCCGCCATTCAATAAGATCATGGCTGATCTGTCGTGGCTCAGTTCCACATTCCGGCCCTCTCCCCATAACCCTTAATCCCCTCTCTTATCAAAAACCCATCAACCCGTGTCTTAAAAATATTTAGCGAGGCAGCCTCCGCCACTTCAACGGGCAGAGAATTCCAGAGATTCACCACCCTTTGAGTGAAGAAGTTCTTCCTCAACTCCGTTCTAAACCGCCCCCCTCCCTTTATCTTGAGGCTGTGCCCCCTAGTCCTACTGTCTTTTCTGACAGGGAAGAGTCTCTCCACCTCTATCCTATCCATCCCATTCATCATCTTATACGTCTCAATGAGACCTCCCCTCATTCTTCTAAACTCTAACAAGTACAAGCCTAGTTTATTCAGCCTCTCCTCATAGCTCAACCCCCTCAACTCTGGTATCAGCCGAGTAAACCTCCTCTGCACTCCCTCCAAGGCCAAAATATCCTTGCGTAAGTACGGCGCCCAAAACTGCACACAGTACTCCAGCTGCGGCCTCACCAATGCCCTATACAGCTGCAGCAAGACCTCCCTACTTTTATATTCAATCCCCCTCGCTATGAAGGCCAGCATCCCATTCGCCTTCCTGACCACCTGCTGCACCTGCAGGCTGGGTTTTTGCGACTGATGCACAAGGACCCCGAGGTCCCTCTGCACCGTCGCCTGCTGCAGTTTTTCGCCCCGTAAGTAATAGTCCTTCCTACCATTCTTCCTTCCAAAGTGGACCACCTCACACTTGCCAACATTAAATTCCATTTGCCATTTCCTGGCCCATTCGCCCAGCCTATCTAGATCCTTCTGTAGATTCTCCACACCCTCCGCACAATTTGCCGTTCCAAATTAAAACCTTCCTTTGGTTTATAAACTGGAGTAAGTTTTGTTGTATTTTCATTAGCTGCACTTTGCAGAGTTTCTGCTGGAGAAACAGCAAACGCACAGGGATAGGGCCTGGATGGAATACTCTGATGGAGAGTCAGTGCATACTCGATGGGCCGAGTGGCCTCTTGCTACACTGTTGGGATACTATGGTTCTAGAGACACATAGTGCAATCCTCCCATATCAGCCATAACAGTGGGGGAGACTGAAAACACTACAGAAAGACATAGTAAGGAATTATTTGGGGTCAGAGGGATGCAGTATGGAATAAATTATGTTTACATTGCATGTATATGAATGCAAGGTATGTGGTCAATAAAGCTGGGCACAAGGAAATATGGACCAGGCTGAGAGACAACAGTGGGGCTTTCAGCGGGGCTGGACCCCAATGGCAAGTCTCCAAGGCACTTTTTTGTGGCATAACCATGTCTGTGCAGGAAAATGGCGTGGAGTTGATTATCATATGGAAATAACAATTTCCAAGTGATCCGTGGACCCGGGACAGAATTCTCTGGGCCCGTTAATGTCTCCCTCCCCCACCGACCCCACCCTCCGCCACCTCCCCACCCTCCGCCACCTCCCCCTGTCCCCATAGAACAAAATCAGCCCGGGAAACAGGCCCTTCGGCCCAATGAGCCCGCGCAGCCATCTCAACACCACCGGTCCCCCTTTCCACCATTGGGAAGAGTTTCCATCTGTGGGGTTCACACCAGTGAGCAACTGGGGAGGGGGAGAGCGGGTGGCTTGCTTGGAAGGACAGCGATCGGGAAGCCGGCAGTGGGTGGGTGGGGAGGCTGGCAGTGGGTGGGTGGGGAGGCTGGCAGTGGGTGGGTGGGGAGGCCGGCAGTGGGTGGGTGGGGAGGCTGGCAATGGGTGGGTGGGGAGGCTGGCAGTGGGTGGGGTGAGGAGGCTGGCAGTGGGTGGGTGGGGAGGCTGGCAGTGGGTGGGTGGCGAGGCTGGCAGTGGGTGGGTGGGGAGGCTGGCAGTGGGGTGGGTGGGGAGGCTGGCAGTGGGGTGGGTGGGGAGGCTGGCAGTGGGTGGGTGGGGAGGCCGGCAGTGGGTGGGTGGGGAGGCCGGCAATGGGTGGGTGGGGAGGCTGGCAGTGGGTGGGTGGGGAGGCTGGCAGTGGGTGGGTGAGGAGGCTGGCAGTGGGTGGGTGGGGAGGCTGGCAGTGGGTGGGTGGCGAGGCTGGCAGTGGGTGGGTGGGGAGGCTGGCAGTGGGTGGGGTGGCGAGGCCGGCAGTGGGTGGGTGGGGAGGCCGGCAGTGGGTGGGTGGGGAGGCCGGCAGTGGGTGGGTGAGGAGGCTGGCAGTGGGTGGGTGGGGAGGCTGGCAGTGGGTGGGTGGCGAGGCTGGCAGTGGGTGGGTGGGGAGGCTGGCAGTGGGTGGGGTGGCGAGGCCGGCAGTGGGTGGGTGGGGAGGCCGGCAGTGGGTGGGTGGGGAGGCTGGCAGTGGGTGGGTGGCGAGGCTGGCAGTGGGTGGGTGGGGAGGCTGGCAGTGGGTGGGTGGGGAGGCCGGCAGTGGGTGGGTGGGGAGGCTGGCAGTGGGTGGGTGGCGAGGCTGGCAGTGGGTGGAGACGGGGGACGGGGAGGTCTCCGCACTGCCAGATTGATGGATATGCAGCGCTATGCTGCCTGTCTCTCTAGCGTCTGACGTCTGCCTTGGCCACTGGGAGGTCCCACCTGCCTGAGGCTCTTGGAACCTCTAACCCAGGGTCCAGCTAGCTGGCTGACCAGTGATTTTAAAACCCCATCACCATACTGGCGCGACTCCAGCACTGCAGGTCGGGACCTGGGATTAACTCGAGCGTGGTTTCTCCCCTCCCCCCCCACCCCCCCCAACCCCGCATTGAAACTCTGGCCCTCGATGCCTGGCACATACACCTGATGAATTAGCACTTGCCAACCACTGCCTGTGGAGCCGTAATCTAGCAAAGCATTAATGTCTTGAGACGTGGAGATAAAAATGACAATGAGGAAATTATGCTTAAAAAAAAAAGCAGGTTTGCAAACGCTGATTTAAAGCCCTGTTTGTCCGCTTTTCCCTTCTTCCCGGAAGATCTACGGCATTCTAACTCTTCCATCAGCGCTGCTGCACCTAAGGAAATGTTGTTAAAGAACTAGGCAATTAAAAATTAATAGCACCGAGAATGAATACATAAATTTTCTCCCCCGATTTCTGACTGGATCAATTGCTGATGCTGCATTAATCCTACTTCGCAGTTAAAATTCAGAGACTGATTTGTAGCTCTTGGTACAGCCTCGAAGGAACATGAGTAAACCTCTTGACCCAGTGAGATTCTTCTGCCAGTTTTGTTCGCCGTGCCGGTGTTTAAATCTCTAATTCCATCTCCCTGTCATTTTTCTCCATATATTTTATTCATCTGTTTTGGGTAACATCCCCCAACACACTGGCCGCAGTCTTTATTTGCATCCATAACCTTCTGGGGGACACGCATTTCATGTCTCAACGCCATTTTTGTAAGAAATCTTTCAACTGGTTTGGCTCAAATTCGAACTCTGGCCCAACCCTGATTAAATTTCGGCCTTGGGCCACTCTCTGTGTGGAGTCTGCATGTTTTCCCCGGTCTGCGTGGGTTTCCTCCGTGCACTCCAGCTTCCTCCCGCAGTCCAAAGATATGTATGTTGGAGGCTGGATAGACTGGGACTTCTCCCTGGAAAGTAGGAGGTTCAGAGGCTGATCTTATAGAGGTCTATAAAATAATGAGGGGCATAGATCAGCTAGGTAGTCAATATCTTTTCCCAAAGGTAGGGGAGTCTAAACTAGAGGGCATAGGTTTAAGGTGGGAGGGGAGAGGTACAAAAGGGTCCAGAGGATCAACTTTTTCATACAGAAGGTGGTGAGTGGCTGAAACAACGACCAGAGGTAAGAAACGGGTACAATTTTGTCTTTTAAAAATGATTTGGACAGTTACATGGGTAAAATGGGGATAGAGGGATATGGGCCAAATGTGGGCAATTGGGATTAGCTTAGTGGTTAACAAAAGGTTGGGCTGAAGGGCCTGTTTCCTTGTTGTAAACTTCTATGAGGCGGATTGACCATGCTATAATTGCCCCTTAGTGTCCCAAGATGTGTAGGCTAAGAGGAGTAAGTATATGGGGTACAGGAATAGAGTCTGGGTGGAATGTTCCATCAGAGAGTCGGTGTACACTCGATGGGCTGAATGGCCTCCTTCCTATGATCCTACTGTATACTGCCCCTGAACACAAAGATTTCACCTTTGCTTCTGAGGATAATGTATTAATGTTGCTATCTATCCATATCTTTGAATGAATTTTACCGCTGTTTGGCAGATTTATTAATCGTGGTTTCCCTGCCCCCGGTTCCTTCCCCTCATCACATTTTACTGCTTCTCTTTGATTTGCATATTAAATATTCATGTAAAGTAGTCACATTCAGCATTATAAATAGAAAATACTCCCACATCTCTCAATCCCATCCACAGTGATTCTACCCACTTGTTATGCTTGTCTCTATGAATGACATATCCCACCCAGACAAGCTGTTTTGGATGCTGGGCCCATTGTCTTGGGAGAGGACATTATTCTTGGACCATCTTTTTTGTCACTGGATTTTATTTTATTTATTTGTGGGACGTGAACATGACTAGTTAGCCTTTATTGCCCATCCCTCATTGCCCTTGTTCAGAGAGCAATTGAGAATCAATCACATTGCCCTGGCTCTGGAGTCACATGTAGGCCAGACCAGGTAAGGATGGCAGATTTCCTTCCCTAAAGGACATTAGAGAACCCGATGGGTTTTCCGACACTTGACAATGGTTTCATCAGTAGATTCTTAATTCTAGATATTTTTATTGGATTCACATTTCACCACATGCCACGGGGGGTGGGGGATTCGAACCTGAGTCCCCAGACCAATTGCTGAGTTTCTGGATTAATAGTCTAACGATAATACCTTCAGGCCAGCAGCTCCCTTGGTGATTTTGCGAAGATGCTGCGAATGGCACTCAGTGTTGCCCACTCTATGTTGTCCCTGCTGTTGGCACATCTGGTGCCAGACTCCCAAGCAACCGCTCTACGTGGAAGTTGGGAGTGGCAGGAGCTCTTCAAGGGGCAACGGACATACTTTAGGGATGTCCTCCCTGAGGAGGTCAGATATCCCCCACTGACTCATGGGAGACCCTGGCTTGTGACTGACCAAAATGGAGAAGGTTGATCTGGGAAAGGCAGAAAGCATGGGGAGTCAAGGTGTTGGTGAGAGCATAAAAACCTTGAAATAATCTACCCCACACCCCTACCCCAATCCTGTGAGCACACCTGCTCCACACGTGGCAGGGTCTGCTCATCATCACTGGACTTGTCAGCTGTCTGACATCTAACTGACTATTGTTGATCATAGATCATAGATCCCTACAGTGCAGAAACAGGCCCTTCGGCCCATCGAGTCTGCACCGAACACAATCCCACCCAGACCCTATCCCCATATCCCTACACATTTACCTGCTAATCCCTCTAACCTACACATCCCAGGATACTAAGGAGCAATTTTAGCATAGCCAATGAACCTAACCCGCACATCTTTGGACTGTGGGAGGAAACTGGAGCACCCGGAGAAAACCCACGCAGACACGAGGAGAATGTGCAAACTCCACACAGGCAGTGACCCGAGCTGGGAATCGAACCCAGGACCCTGGAGCTGTGAAGCAACAGTGCTAACCACTGTGCTACCGTGCCGCCCATTGTTGATGTGTGGATCCATGGGGTTACAGGGAGAGGCCAGGCCTGGTAAGATGCAATTTCAGAGTCGGAGCAGACTAATCCCACTGAGAAAGAAGCCATCCCATTCCAAGATATTGCCTGTGGGCAGCAAGTAGTTGTGACATTATTGCACTTTAACCTCTGAGAAATCCCAGATGGTTGGCTTGTAAAACAGACTGTAATGTGAATAAAGAGAGAGGTGTGGATACGGCTAATACAAGCCCACATGCTGCAATGATGGGACTGTTAAAATGAGCTGCATCTTCTTCAGAGGAACCCAATGTATAAATATCTGCGCAGCTAGCTATTTCTGAGCATTGTTGGGCAAGATTACAGACAACATGGCATTACAGGGTGGCACGGTAGCACAGTGGTTAGCACTGCTGCTTCATAGCTCCAGGGACCTGGGTTCGATTCCCGGCTTGGGCCACTGTCTGTGTGGAGTTTGCGCGTTCTCCTCGTGACTGCGTGGGTTTCCTCCGGGTGCTCCGGTTTCCTCCCACAGTCCAAAGATGTGCGGGTTAGGTTGATTGGCCAGGCTAAAAACGATTGCTCCTTAGTGTCCCGAGACGCATAGGTTAGAGGGATTAGTGGGTAAGATATGTAGGGATATGGGGATGGGGCCTTGGTGGGATTGTGGTCGGTGCAGACTCGATGGGCCGAAAGGCCTCTTTCTGCACTCTAGGGTTCTATGAACATCAAGAGCCTCCGTAAGTTGCCTACAGGAGCTGAAAGTTTGTACATTTGACCGTGCACAACTGTTTTGTGCCTGGAATTTTTAATCAGTAAAGGAAGCAAGGATTATGGGTGTAAGGCGGGAGTGTGGAGTTGGGAATTAGCAGGTCAGATCAGTATGATCCCATTGAATGATGGAGCAGCCTCAATGGGCCGAACGGCCAACTTCTGTTCCAGCATCTTATGGGCCTTATGGAGGGAAGGACCATCAGAGCAGGAACAGGCCATTTGGTCCCTCGAGCTTGCGCTGCCACTCCACGAGACTCCATTTTCCCACACTATCTCCTCAAACCTTTATATCTTTGACGTCTGGAAATCTATCGAACTCTGTGTTGAATATACTCAATGACCGAGGTTCCCCAGAACTCTGGGGTAGAGAATTCCAATGACCTATGTACATTTTTCCTTTTTTGCAGTAGCAGATTCAGCCTGTGGGGAATGGATACACCCTGCCTTCTGCTTTAATATGAAGCGCAATGAGAAACTGGCTTCATACATCCCAATGCACAGCATTAGTTGTTGAATTTATTCATTACTGCCCTGCTTTGCGAATTGATATCCCAGGTTTCAGCTTGCGCAGGGTGTAACCCAATGATGTGAACTTGGAGCAGACAGTGTACACCAAATAATTTCAGGAAATGTCCGGACTGGAATTGTGGCTCTGTACTCCTCTTATCCTGCTTAACTTTAGACCTTTCAGAAAAACAAAAAAATGGGCTGGAATGGGTAGACAATCTAGACTAGAAACACCCTAAACAAACAACACCTCTCTACTTTTATCCTCCCGTCCCTTTGCAGTAGATGCCAACATCCCATTTGCCTATTTTGCCCTGGAAGGATGCTAAGGCATGGTGGCACAGTGGTGCCATTGTGCTGTCTCACAGCGCCAGGGACCCAGGTTCGATTCCCGGTTTGGGTCACTGTCTGTGTGGAGTCTGCACATTCTCCCCGTGTCTGCGTGGGTTTCCTCTGGGTGCTCCGGATTTCTCCCGTAGGCCAAATACGTGCGGGTTAGATTGATTGGCCATGCTAAATTGCCCCCTAGTGTCAGAGGGATTAGCAGGGTAGATGTGCGGGTTTATGGGAATAGGGCCTGGGTGGGATTGTGTTCGGTATTGACCCGATGGGCTGAATGGTCTCCTTCTGCACCGTAGGGGTTCGATGATTCTATGGTCAACTCAATTTTCCCCATCTTTATTCCGTGCTGCACCTGCATACCGACTTTCTGCGATTCATGAACAAAGTCATCCAGATCCCTCTGCCCCGATCTTGGAGCACCATGCTTTTAGCTGGCAAGCTACTTACTATATTCCAGCTGAAGGATTTTGGATGTTTAGGTTAAAATTTAATTTTAAACTGTGGTGTGCTGTCTGTGTAGAGCGATAGTTGCTGTGTACAGAGAACCCCTGTGCTCCACATACTACATTGAGACAGGAAAATGAGCTGCGGTGTGTGTGAAAGGGTAATTACAGGGTATATATTCATTCAGGTTTGCAGTAAGGGATCTCTCAAATTATAAATAGTAAATGTATTATTTTTACTGAAACGTAGGCTTCTATTTCTAAATCCCTCCTGCTCTGGCAGCACTGAGAAGAATAGGTGTTCGTTCTATTACGAGTTGCTTTCTCATTCTCCATTCTGTAGTTTGTTTCAGTTGACTATAGGCCTTATTTTAGTTAAGGAACCTTGCAATACCTTGCGAAATGTGGTGGAACCCCCTACCGCTCTCTCCTCCCTTCCCTTGCAGTTTGTGTGTGCGTACACAATAAGAACAAAGAACAAAGAACAACCCAGCACGGGAAACAGGCCCTTCGGCCCAACGAGCCCGCGCCGCCACATCACCCTGCACCTATTCTACCCTGCATATCTACGAATGGAACCCTACTCAGTCAGATTCAGGGAAGAAATAGTGTCAATTTGGTAAAAACCGATTAGCCTGAGAGGACATCTTTGGGGTGTGGGAGGAAACCGGAGCGCCCGGAGGAAACCCACGCAACCACAGGGAGAATGCGCAAACTCCCACAGACACAGGCCCAAATCCATGTGTCTGCACAGCCAGCAGTGCTAGTCACTGAGCTGTTGCGGCGCCCGTCTACCGGTCCAGGATCAAGCACACACACCGACATGAAGTTCTAGGCCACTCCTGGAATAAAACCCTATTGAACAAGGGAATGGAGATGTGAAACTGTGAAATGATAAAGTTGGAGAACAATGTATGGTGAAAAATGAAAGGATTTGGATCAATTTTCAAACTATTTGCAAATTGTGCTGAATCTCTTCAGGATCCTCGCAGAATCCTTGGATTCTGTGGAACCATGTTCGAAAACGTTGAACCATAGCTTTGCACTCGGGTACTGGAAGCTTTTGATCCGTGTAAGTTTATTTATTAGTAAGGCTTACATTAACTTTGCAATGAAGTTACTGTGGAAATGACCTAGTCGCCACACTCTGGCACCTGTTTGGGTCACTGCACCTAACCAGCACGTCTTTTGGACTGCGGGAGGAAATCAGAGCACCTGGAGGAAACCCTTGCGGACATGGGGAGAATGTGCAGACTCCACACAGACAGTGACTCAAGCCAAGAATCGAATCTGTGTCCCTGGCGTTGTGAGGCAGCAGTGCTAACCGCTGTGCCACTGTGCCGTTTCCTTCCCTGATTCTGCATCTGGCCATTTGTTGGTGTCACAGGATCCCTAATTACAGCCCTAAAAATCAGGGTGCCTGGGGGTGTGGCAGGGCTGCCTTAGCCATTTGTGTGACCCACCCGAGTCCAATCTCCCCCCCCCCTCCCCACCAATTCCCCCAACTCCATCTCTCAGCGTTCCCAACAACGACTAGGATGCTACCAGGACTTGATGGTTTGTGTTATAAGGAGAGGCTGGGTAGATTTGGACTTTTTCCCTGGAGCGTAGGAGGCTGAGGGGTGACCTTTTAAAGGCCTATAAAATAATGAGGGGCACAGATCAACTAGATAGTCGATATCTTTTCCCAAAGGTAGGGGAGTCTAAAACTAGAGGGCGTAGGTTTAAGGTGAGGGGGGAAAGATACAGAAGTGTCCAGAGGGGCAATTTTTTCACACAGAGGGTGGTGAGTGTCTGGAACAAGCTGCCAGAGGTAGTCATAGAAGCAGGTAGAACGAAATTTTAAAAAGCATTGACAGTTACATGGATACGATGGGTGTAGAGGGATATGGGCCAAATGCAGGCAATTGGGACTAATTTAGTGGTAAAAACTGGGTGGCAGGGACAAGTTGGGCCGAAGGGCCTGTTTCCATGCTGTAAACCTCTATGACTCTATAACTCTATGGCTCAGCTGCCCCTCAGTGTTGTAAGGGTTGTTTGGTGTTTCTCTGAGAGGATAGGAGGGCTATGAATGTAACGTGATTATTAGTAACTCTTAATTATATAAACCTTCCAGCTCCACTCTGCATGGGTGGTTGTCCCCATGCTGGCCTCGAGCAGACTCTCCTACACGCAGCCTACTTCTACCAGGTTGTCCCTCAACCTCTGTCGCTCCAGTGAAAACAAACCAAGATTCTCCAACCTCTCCTCATAGCTAATGCCATCCATACCAGGCAGTTCCTGGTAAATCTTTTCTGTAACCCTCTCCAAAGCCTCCACATCCTCCTGGTAGTGCGGCAACCGGAATTGAACAGTATATTCCAAGTGCGGCCTAACTAAGGTCCTATAAAGCTGCAGCATGACTTGCCAATTTTTGAACTCAATACTCCGGTCGATTGTGTACACGTACGCCCAGATCGCTTTCCTCGACATCACAACATGGGGGCACTCTTTCCCTGGTCCCACATTAACCCTTGTTCTGCCAAACATCCTTATACTACGGTCAGGCCTACTGTCCCTTTTAAAGGATTAAGATTCTTGATTGAAAAGGGGTGAAAAGTCATCATGGGGTCAGCAGAAAATTACAGTCTGGTCACCCCCTGATCTCATTGAATGACGGAGCAGGCTTGAGAGGCTGAGTGGCCTACCCCTCCTCCTCATTCGCGAGGAGGCTCCAAGCTGAGTAGCTACTAAATGCTGCAGGTTAGATTAAATAATAGAATAAACAAGGTGAGTGAAGATCGGGCTTTGCAGAATGTTTGGTGCACCAAGAAACTGAATGATACGAAGCATTTGTGAATGTTCATTCTTGTACTTTCCTTGTGTTCATCAGAAAGTCACCCACCTCACTTTTCCAATTTATCTCTCCCTTATCTTCCTTTCCCTTGTAAACACTGGTGCAAAATGCTTCAGAATCGCCAGTGATTTCTGTGTTTCATCTAACTTCCCAGAGATCCCTTCTCACATTTACCTACCCTGACTTGCACCGTGACACAGTGGTTAGCACCGCTGCCTCAACAGGACCAGGGACCAGGGTTTGAGTCCTGGCTTGGGTCACTGTTTGCGTGGAGTCTGCACATTCTCCCCGTGTCTGCGTGGGTTTCTTCCGGGTGCTACTGTTTCCTCCCACTGTCCGAAAGACATCTGGTTAGGTGCATTGGTCGTGCTAAATTCTCCCTCGGTTTGATTTGATTTCATTTATTATTGTCACCACGTATTAGCATACAGTGAAAAGTATTGTTTCTTGTGCGCTCTACAGACAAAACATACCGTTCATGGAGAAGGAAATGAGAGAGTACAGAATGTAGTTTCACAGCCATAGCTAGGGGGTAGAGAAAGATCAACTTAATGCAAGGTAAGTCCATTCAAAAGTCTGACAGCAGCTGGGAAGAAGTTGCTCTTGAGTCAGTTGGTACGTGACTTCAGACTTTTGTATCTTTTTACCAAAGTTAGAACCTAGAACAGTACAGGACCTTTGGCCCTCGATATTGTGCCAAACTTTGTCCGAAACCCAGATCAAGCTATCCCACTCCCTATCATTCTGCTGTATTGCACGTGCCTATTCAATAACCACTCAAAAGTTCCTAAAGTGTCCAACTCCACTATCACAGCAGAAGGTGGAAGAGAGAACGTCCGGGGTGCATGGGGTCCTTAATTATGCTGGCTGCTTTTCCGAGGCAGCAGGAAGTGTAGACAGAGTCAATGGATGGGATGATGGATCGGGCTACATTCATGACCCTTTGTACTTTCTTGTGGTCTTGGGCAGAGCAGGAGCCATGCCAAGCTGTGATACAACCAGAAAGAATGTTTTCTACGGCGCATCTGTAAATGTACCCAAACAGGTGCTGGAGCGTGGCTCACAGTAACTTCATTGCGGTGTTAATATGAGCCTACTTCTGACATTAACAAAATAAACTGCAACATAAATCTTTAAAAAATGGCTTTGTTTTACAATGCTCTGAAGCTGTTGTTGCTAAATTTAAATTTAAATAGTCATTCTGCAATTCTGAGGAAATATATGACTCTCCTATCCTGTGCCATATTTTGTTTGTGCCTCACCTCAGTTGGATCCCTCTTCACCCTTTCAAAGCTTGCTCTGTTCCACGCTGCGATCCCTTTCTACAATGAGTGCCCCTGGTGAGATCTGCTTGTCTCTAATCAGCACTCAACCTGCAGTGTAGCGAGAACTAAAGACAGGGAGAGTTCACTAACTGATTCTGCGGAGCAGAAACCGAGGAAATATCTTTTCAGGCAGATGTAAATACTGGATGAGTTTGAGCTCTTTGATCCCAGAGTTCGGGTGATGGTTGCAGATTCTGAAGCTTCGCTCTTGCAGTTTGCCATCTGCACTCCTGCATACAGCATCTCCACTTGGATCATTCCCAAAACAATCATCATTCTCGGTTTCATTATTTTTATTAGATTCTCAAAGAACATTGATGAAGTACCTGTCTCGAAGCTTGCTGTAACCTTGCAGGTACAAGTGTGGGTGGATAAAGGCAAGCTAATTAACAGCTGGAAATGTCATTTGGTTGTACCAGCCAAGTGTGTACCAGATTACAGCACTATTCCAAAATGTACAGGAATGCACCACTATTTCAGAACGTACAGGAATACAGGACTGATTCAGTGTATATAGGATACAGTGCACAGATATTATCCCAGTGTGTACAGGAATACAGTGTTATCCCAGTCTGTACAGGAATACAGTGTTATCCCAGTCTGTACAGGAATACAGTATTGTCCCAGTGTGTACAGGAATACAGTGTTATCCCAGTCTGTACAGGAATGCAGTGTTATCCCAGTGTGTACAGGAATACAGTGTTATCCCAGTGTACAGGAATACAGTGTTATCCCAGTGTACAGGAATACAGTGTTATCCCAGTCTGTACAGGAATACAGTATTGTCCCAGTGTGTACAGGAATACAGTGTTATCCCAGTGTACAGGAATACAGTGTTATCCCAGTGTACAGGAATACAGTATTATCCCAGTGTGTACAGGAATGCAGTGTTATCCCAGTGTGTACAGGAATACAGTGTTATCCTAGTGTACAGGAATACAGTGTTATCCCAGTGTGTACAGGAATACAGTGTTATCCCAGTGTGTACAGGAATACAGTATTATCCCAGTGTGTACAGGAATGCAGTGTTATCCCAGTGTGTACAGGAATACAGTGTTATCCTAGTGTACAGGAATACAGTGTTATCCCAGTGTGTACAGGAATACAGTGTTATCCCAGTGTGTACAGGAATACAGTGTTATCCCAGTGTGTACAGGAATACAGTGTTATCCCAGTGTACAGGAATACGGTATTATCCCAGTGTGTACAGGAATACAGTGTTATCCCAGTGTGTACAGGAATACAGTGTTATCCTAGTGTACAGGAATACAGTGTTATCCCAGTGTGTACAGGAATACAGTGTTATCCCAGTGTGTACAGGAATACAGTGTTATCCTAGTGTGTACAGGAATACAGTGCTAATCCCAGTGTGTACAGGAATACAGTGTTATCCCAGTGTGTACAGGAATACAGTGTTATCCCAGTGTGTACAGGAATACAGTGTTATCCCAGTGTGTACAGGAATACAGTGTTATCCTAGTGTGTACAGGAATACAGTGCTAATCCCAGTGTGTACAGGAATACAGTGTTATCCCAGTGTGTACAGGAATACAGTGTTATCCCAGTGTGTACAGGAATACAGTGTTATCCCAGTGTGTACAGGAATACAGTGTTATCCCAGTCTGTACAGGAATACAGCGTTATCCCAGTGTGTACAGGAATACAGTGTTATCCCAGTGTGTACAGGAATACAGTGTTATCCCAGTGTGTACAGGAATACAGTGCTAATCCCAGTGTGTACAGGAATACAGTGTTATCCCAGTGTGTACAGGAATACAGTGTTATCCCAGTCTGTACAGGAATACAGCGTTATCCCAGTGTGTACAGGAATACAGTGTTATCCCAGTGTGTACAGGAATACAGTGCTAATCCCAGTGTGTACAGGAATACAGTGTTATCCCAGTGTGTACAGGAATACAGTGTTATCCCAGTCTGTACAGGAATACAGCGTTATCCCAGTGTGTACAGGAATACAGTGTTATCCCAGTGTGTACAGGAATACAGTGTTATCCCAGTGTGTACAGGAATACAGTGTTATCCCAGTGTGTACAGGAATACAGTGTTATCCCAGTGTGTACAGGAATACAGTGTTATCCCAGTGTGTACAGGAATACAGTGCTAATCCCAGTGTGTACAGGAATACAGTGTTATCCCAGTGTGTACAGGAATACAGTGCTAATCCCAGTCTGTACAGGAATACAGCGTTATCCCAGTGTGTACAGGAATACAGCGTTATCCCAGTGTGTACAGGAATACAGTGTTATCCCAGTGTGTACAGGAATACAGTGTTATCCCAGTGTGTACAGGAATACAGTGTTATCCCAGTGTGTACAGGAATACAGTGCTAATCCCAGTGTGTACAGGAATACAGTGTTATCCCAGTGTGTACAGGAATACAGTGTTATCCCAGTGTGTACAGGAATACAGTGTTATCCCAGTGTGTACAGGAATACAGTGTTATCCCAGTGTGTACAGGAATACAGTGTTATCCCAGTGTGTACAGGAATACAGTGTTATCCCAGTGTGTACAGGAATACAGTGTTATCCCAGTGTACAGGAATACAGTGTTATCCCAGTGTGTACAGGAATACAGTGTTATCCCAGTGTGTACAGGAATACAGTGTTATCCCAGTGTGTACAGGAATACAGTGTTATCCTAGTGTGTACAGGAATACAGTGCTAATCCCAGTGTGTACAGGAATACAGTGTTATCCCAGTGTGTACAGGAATACAGTGTTATCCCAGTGTGTACAGGAATACAGTGTTATCCCAGTGTGTACAGGAATACAGTGTTATCCCAGTCTGTACAGGAATACAGCGTTATCCCAGTGTGTACAGGAATACAGTGTTATCCCAGTGTGTACAGGAATACAGTGTTATCCCAGTGTGTACAGGAATACAGTGCTAATCCCAGTGTGTACAGGAATACAGTGTTATCCCAGTGTGTACAGGAATACAGTGTTATCCCAGTCTGTACAGGAATACAGCGTTATCCCAGTGTGTACAGGAATACAGTGTTATCCCAGTGTGTACAGGAATACAGTGCTAATCCCAGTGTGTACAGGAATACAGTGTTATCCCAGTGTGTACAGGAATACAGTGTTATCCCAGTCTGTACAGGAATACAGCGTTATCCCAGTGTGTACAGGAATACAGTGTTATCCCAGTGTGTACAGGAATACAGTGTTATCCCAGTGTGTACAGGAATACAGTGTTATCCCAGTGTGTACAGGAATACAGTGTTATCCCAGTGTGTACAGGAATACAGTGTTATCCCAGTGTGTACAGGAATACAGTGCTAATCCCAGTGTGTACAGGAATACAGTGTTATCCCAGTGTGTACAGGAATACAGTGCTAATCCCAGTCTGTACAGGAATACAGCGTTATCCCAGTGTGTACAGGAATACAGCGTTATCCCAGTGTGTACAGGAATACAGTGTTATCCCAGTGTGTACAGGAATACAGTGTTATCCCAGTGTGTACAGGAATACAGTGTTATCCCAGTGTGTACAGGAATACAGTGCTAATCCCAGTGTGTACAGGAATACAGTGTTATCCCAGTGTGTACAGGAATACAGTGTTATCCCAGTGTGTACAGGAATACAGTGTTATCCCAGTGTGTACAGGAATACAGTGTTATCCCAGTGTGTACAGGAATACAGTGTTATCCCAGTGTGTACAGGAATACAGTGTTATCCCAGTGTGTACAGGAATACAGTGTTATCCCAGTGTACAGGAATACAGTGTTATCCCAGTGTGTACAGGAATACAGTGTTATCCCAGTGTGTACAGGAATACAGTGTTATCCCAGTGTACAGGAATACAGTGTTATCCCAGTGTGTACAGGAATACAGTGTTATCCCAGTGTGTACAGGAATACAGTGTTATCCTAGTGTGTACAGGAATACAGTGTTATCCCAGTGTGTACAGGAATACAGTGTTATCCTAGTGTACAGGAATACAGTGTTATCCCAGTGTGTACAGGAATACAGTGTTATCCCAGTGTGTACAGGAATACAGTGTTATCCCAGTGTGTACAGGAATACAGTGTTATCCCAGTGTGTACAGGAATACAGTGTTATCCCAGTGTGTACAGGAATACAGCGTTATCCCAGTGTGTACAGGAATACAGTGTTATCCCAGTGTGTACAGGAATACAGCGTTATCCCAGTGTGTACAGGAATACAGCACGAAGTTTATTTGTTAGTGTCACAAGTAGGCTTACATTAACACTGCAGTGAAGTTACTGTGAAAATCCCCTAGTTGCCACACTCTGTTCAGTACACTGCGAGAGAATGTACCTAACCAGCACGTCTTTCAGATTGTGGGAGGAAACCGGAGTACCCGGGGGGAAAACTGTGCAGGCCTGGGGAGAATGTGCAGATTCCACACACACAGTGACCCAAGCTGGGAATCGAACCTGGGCCCCTGGCACTGTGAGGCAGCAGTGCTAACCACTGTGCCACCATGCCACTCATCAAAGTGTGTGCCGGAATACAACACTAACCCCTAATGTGTTGCCGGAATACAGCACTCGCTCTGGGATGTATGACCTGGGCGTGTGGTGGAGGCAGATTCACAGGGAACTGGAACAGCAAAATCTGAAAATGGCAAACTCTGAGCAAAAGGCAGGGTGGGAGGACCAGCCGAGTTATTCTGCAGAGAGGTTGAATAAACTAGGCTTGTACTCGTTAGAGTTTAGAAGAATGAGGGGAGATCTCATTGAGACGTATAAGATGATGAATGGGATGGATAGGATAGAGGTGGAGAGACTCTTCCCGCTCAAAAAAGACAGTAGGATTAGGGGGCACAGCCTCAAGATAAAGGGGGGGTGGTTTAGAACAGAGTTGAGGAGGAAATTCTTCACTCAAAGGGTGGTGAATCTCTGGAATTCTCTGCCCGTTGAAGTGGTGGAGGCTGCCTCGCTAAATATTTTTAAGAAACGGGTTGATGGGTTTTTGATAAGAGAAGGGATTAAGGGTTATGGGGAGAGGGCGGGAAGGTGGAGCTGAGCCACAACAGATCAGCCATGATCTTATTGAATGGCGGGGCAGGCTCGAAGGGCCAGATAGCCTACTCCTGCTCCTATTTCTTATGTTCTTAAATGGCCTCCTTCTGTGCTGTAACCACTCTGTAGCTCCTTGCTAACTAACTCTTTATTGATGGCTTTGTAAGGTGTTCACCCCAGGTGCATTCTGTTGCACCTCCCATTTGTCTTAAAGAATTAATTCCTCTTTGTAATGAAGAAACAATTTCTCGCCAACAAGACCAAACTCACCCACTTCAATGCACATTAACTAGATTAGCATTTGCAGATTAGAGAGATGGAGAGAGAGATCAAGTCCTATTAATCTGCCATCCAACTATTAATTGTGTTTCAAATTTATATCCCTGAACCGAAAAAAAACGGCCAAGTTTAATGCTGTAAAAGTGATGAGTTGGTAGTAAATTTAAATGTTCACTTTCCTAGAGAAAGTCAGCCCCCAATTTTGTCCTCCTTTCTGTGGGCCACTCGACAGTGGCAAAGCTGATAGCTCGACCCATCAATTGGCGAACTCTGCCACCTCTTTCCAGAATCCAGCGTAAATTAGAAGCCCACCCCCCTAACCTCACAGTTTCTCTTCCCTGCAGCCATGCCCCTCATTGCTGCCTCTGCTTGAGATGGCACCTCCTCCTTCTCACCAGAGCCTTCCAACCCAACCCCAGTGAGATGGCAGGCTGACCCAGATCCATCGCCAGAGACCCTTCTTGATCTCCATGCAGTGCAAGCCACCATGATGTCTGCGAGAGTTTCTTCCAGCTGCTCTGGTCTCCTCCCACACTCCAAGATATGCAGGTTAGGTGAACTGGCCGTGCTAAGTTGCCTCTTAGTGTCCAAAAATGTGCAGGTTAGGTGGATTGGCCATGCTAAATTGCCTCTTAGTGTCCAAACATGCTCGTAAGGGGGATTGGCCATGCTAAGTTGCCACTTAGTGTCCAAAGATGTGCAGGTTAGGTGGATTAGCCGTGCTAAATTGCCTCTTACTGTCCAAAGATGTGCAGGTTAGGTGGATTGGCCGTGCTAAATTGCCTCTTAGTGTCCAAAAATGTGCAGGTTAGGTGGATTGGCCGTGCTAAATTGACCCCTAATGTCCCAAGATGCACAGCTTAGATGGATTGGCCATGCTAAATTGACCCTTAATGTCCAAAGATGTGTAGGTTAGGGGGAATTGGCTGTGCTAAATTGCCCTTTAGTGTCCAGGTTGACTGCATTGGCCATTCTAAATTGGCCTTTAGTGTCCCAAGATGTGCAGGTTAGGCGGATTGGCCATACGAAATTAGTGGGGTCATGGGGATAGGGAGGAGGGGTGGGCCTGGGTGAGATGCTCTTTTGGAGACTCAATGGGCTGAATGGCCTCTTGCTGCACTGTTGGGACTCTAAGTAAAGCTGATGTCTGTAACGGTGACCATTAAATAGCCAGATTGTTGTTAAAAACAACCCTATTTTGCCCCCTGAGGCACTCAAACTCCTTCAGGTAATTAAAGCAGATCCCCCAACATCGGAGAGTGAATGAGTTAAAATCAAAGCTCGGTGTTTAGAATAAAAATCAACTGTAACTTCCCACCTGATCCAAATCCACCATTTACAGGAGGACGAAACTCCCCCCCCCCATTGGGGTAGGGAAATGGATTGGATACTGTCAGATTAGACATCAACCCTCTGGTAGCTCAACATCACACGAAGACTGGTCTCTCGCTTTGTCGTCAGAAGCTGTGTTTAGAATTATGCTGCAGGATATACAATTATAAATGTCTAAATACGTTCATCCAAAATTCCTCTCTGTCTGCTGCCTCAGCAGTAACACAACCCATTTATTTTGTTAACACATTAAAAAGCAGACAAAGGAGGTTGCCTGTGGTTAAGCAAACACTGGTCATTTTCAGTTAGCATGCACTAGCAAGCAACAAGAATACTGAACCGTACCGTCAACTGGGTGGAACGTGCTGCCATTGTGCTGAAGAACTCGTATTCCTAGTAAACAATAAATGTGTTCCATTCAGAGAAAGGCAGGGGCCAGTTGCTGAAACCATTGGTTGACATAGAAAAACCCCAACTGCAATGGGGCAGGGGGAGAGAAAGATTAAAGACAATGGTTACGTGGGGCTGAACTTTGCCCTGGGGATACAGGGTCCCCGTCCTCCAAGCCTGCCTCCCCTTGACCAGCTGACCCCACTTACGGCTATCGGGTGTTTCATTGGTTTGGAGGGGTGGGCCTGGGTGAGATGTTCAATTGGAGAGTCAGTGCAGACTCAATGGGCCGAATGGCCTCTTTCTGCGCTATAGGGATTCTAAGGAAATGCTCATGACTGCACTTGACCCCCCGGCCCCGACCCTGACTCCATGAAGAGAAAATTCTGCCTCTGAGAGCGGCTGGTCAGGACTTCTCAACGGTCCAAAGATGCGCAGCTTAGATGGATTGGCCATGTTAACTTGCCCCTTAGTGTCGGGGAGACTAGCTAGGGTAAATACATGGGGATAGGGCCTGGGTGGGATTGTTGCCAGTTGCAGAGTCAATGGGCCGAATGGCCTCCTTCTGCATTGTAAGGATTCTGGACTCTAAGCCACCCAGAACCATCTGGTCTGACTGCCACCATGAAGATCAGTGGGTCCTGCTGCTGGCAATATGGGGGGGGGGCCCCCTGGAGGAAGAGGAGCCTGGAGCTTGGGTGAAGATAGGTTTGTCATTGCGCTGGTGTCTGGTTGGCAGGCCTGGGTGAGACGTGGGGGGGGTGGTGAGGGGCCAGGGTGGGCAGGGTAGAAGAGAATCGAGGGAAGGGTGTTAAGAGGAAACAAACTGTGGGTGAATTCCTTGGGGTGTGGGCATGGAGGCCTCCAGTTGACAAGAGGAGGCCTGAAAAGGAATAGCACACCTCCCTACCCTTGTCATGTCACGTCCCTCACCCCTCCCCAGCCCCCACACTGGCCGCGTCACCAGTCCATCATCTTTCAGTTGATGAGCTGGATAATTGGCCCCCAGCCTCCTCACCTTGGGGAAAGTCCGAGTGGTTTTGGGAGAGGTCATCTACTGATTACTCATTAAATAGCAAAAAAGTTAAAGTTTATTTATTAGTCACAAGTAAGGCTTACATTACACTGTAATGATGTTACTATGAAGCCTCAATTGAGCCTCAGGGGAGCCAGCCACCCAAATCCTCCCAGCCAACATTCTCTGCAGTCGAATATCTGTCTAATTCCAACCACATAATTACACAGGATGCACAGCATAGAAATATAACCAGTACAACCAGCCCATGCTCTCCTTAAGGCCCCACTCGAGCTTCCTTCCACCTTTCCTCATTATAAACATCTATTCCCAATTCCCACAAATGCTTGTCTAGAATCAATAAAATCCCTACAGTGCAGAAAGAGGCCATTCAGCCCATTGAATTTGCACCAATCCTCTGAAAGAGCACACTACCTAGGCTCACTCCTTCACCCTGAGGCGCCAGAGTTTGATTTCCGGCTTGGGTCGTTGTCTGTGTGGAGTCTGCACGTTCTCCCCGTGTCTGCATGGGTTTCCTATGGGTGCTGCGGTTTCCTCCCACAGCCCGAAAGACGTGCTGGTTGGATGCATTGGCCATACTAAATTCTCCCTCAGTGTACCCGAACAGGGGCCGGAGTGTGGCAACAGGGGGATTTTCACTATAACTTAATGTAAGCCAACATGTGACACTAATAAATAAACTTTATTCTTAACCCCATAATCCCACGCATGCATCATGGCCAATCAACCTAGCCAGCATCTCTTTCAGACTGTGGAAGGAAACTGGAGCACCTGGAGGAAACCCACGCAGACATGGGGAGAATGTGCAAATGCCACACAGACTGTAACCCAAGCTGTGAATTGAACCCAGGTCCCTGGGGCTGTGAGGTAGCAGTGCTAACCACTGTGCCACCACGCCACTCTTTTGAATGGGTATCGATAATATTAGCCTCAACCATTCTCCGTGATAGTGGAGTCCCACAATCCCCCCTCTCTGAACAACTGATACTAAGTGAGTTGCACATTTGGAGGGCTGGTACAGACAGAATGAGCCAGAAATAGAGAGTATGGTACACGGATGTTTTTCAGATTAGAGGTGGGTATACCATAGGGTTTCTCCAGGAGTGGGATCAGTGCTTTTTTTGATCCATATTAATGACCTCCATCTGGGGGCACCATGGCACTTTGTAGATTGCTTTTGACATTGAGTAGCATTGCCATCGCTCAATCCCCCACTATTAACATCCTGGGGATTACCATTGACCAGACACTGAACTGGACTAGCTATATAATACTTTGGCTACAACAGCAGGTCAGAAGCTGAGAATACTGCGGCGAGTAACTCACCTCCTGACCCCTCAAAGCCTGTCTACCATCCACAAAGCACAAGTTAAGAATGTGGCAATAGACTCTGCACTTTCCTGGATGGGTGCAGCTCCAACAACACTCCAGATATTCAACACCGTTCAGGACAAAGCAGCCCGCTTGATTGGCACCACATCCACAAACACCAGCTCCTTCCACCACTAATACAGTGACAGCCGCACGTGCCATTTACAAGACACACTGAACCAACTTGCCAAGGCTCCTTAGACAGCAGCTCCCAAACCCAAGATCTCTACCGTCTAGAAGGACAAGGGCAGCAGATACATGGGGAACACCACCACCTGGAAGTTTCCCTCCAAGCCACTCGCCATCCTGATTTGGAAATATATCGCTGTCTCTTTGATTCAAAAATCCTGGAACTCTGTCCCTAACAGCACTGTGGGTGTACCTACACCATATGGACTGCAGATGTTGAAGAAGACAACTCACTTTTCAAGGGGCAATTAGGGATGGGCAATAAATGCTGGCCCAGTTAGCGATACCCACATCTCTCGAATGAAGAAGATAAACTTTGGATATGTGGTGAACTGTGGTCGATAGTGGTGAACATCCTTAAACTGGATTTAACCCATCCAAAACTCATATCAAATAAAGGCAACACTTGTAATTTGTTGCAGCTAAGTTGGCCTCGATGGACCTGTCGATGTTAATTCCCATTGTCGTAGACTTCTAAAGGATCGGTTGGAAATAGCGAAACCCATTCTCTATCTAATGTACAGATCGGTCTCACTGTCAATCTGGATTTTCGAATTGGACGGTTTTATTCTTGACACAATGATATTATTGTCTTGACACCAATAGAATCCTGACATCAGACTCGAAGTTAAGCCGGGGGTGGGGGGTAGGGGGAAGGGATTTTAACTCTCCCTGCCTAACTGGGTGCAGTGGAGCAGTTAAAAAGGGGTGGCTCCCCCATCTATCAAAATTTGAAAGGAGTTGCTTGTGCGAGCATGCGTGATAATTTGCTGCTTTTCACACAGCGCTGAGCCTCATACATTTATGCAAATCACAGCCCATATTAGACAAGTAGTTGGAAGGAGAACCATCTCTCCGGTAACAAGAAACTGCTCAGACTGACAGGCCACTAAAGCCAGGGCCCTGGAGCCAGAGTGGACCCGACAGAGGAAGTGTAGACCACCCCTATCTGAGTGTCTCTGCCCCAGCCCAGCACTCCCAGTGCCCCTAGGGCAGCACAGTGGCACAGTGCTTAACACTGCTGCCTCACAGTGCCAGGAACCCAAATCCAATTCTCGGCTTGGGTCACTGTCTGTGTGGAGTCTGCACATTCTCCCCATGTCTGCGTGGGTTTCCTCCAGGTGCTCCAGTTTTCTCCCACAGTCCGAAAGTTGTGCTGGTTAGGATGCATTGGCCAGGCTAAATTCTCTCTAAATGTACCTGAACAAGCGCCGGAGTGTGGCAAATGGGGAATTTTCACAGTAACTTCATTGCAGTGTTAATGTAAGCTACTCCTAATTAATGAATTAACAAAGAACATAGAACATAGAACATAGAACATTACAGCGCAGAACAGGCCCTTCGGCCCACGATGTTGCGCCGACCAGTTACAAAACAATGACCCACTAGCCTAAACCAATCCCTTTTCATCCATAAACCTATCCACAGATCTTTTAAACGCCCCCAAACTAGGTGCATTTACAACTGCAGCTGGCAGGGCATTCCAGTCCCTCACCACCCTCTGGGTAAAGAACCTACCCCTGACATCTGTCCTATAACTACCCCCCCTTAATTTAAAATCGTGCCCCCTCGTGTTAGCTTTCTCCATCCTAGGAAAAAGGCTATCACTATCTACCCTGTCTAAACCTCTAATCATCTTATATATTTCAATGAGATCCCCTCTTAGCCGCCTTCTTTCCAGCGAAAACAACCCCAAATCTCTCAATCTCTCCTCATAGGATCTCCCCTCCATACCAGGCAACATCCTGGTAAACCTCCTCTGCACCCTCTCCAAAGCCTCTACATCCTTCTTGTAATGTGGGGACCAGAACTGCACACAAAACTCCAAGTGCGGCCGCACCAGAGATGTGTACAGTTGCATCATGACGCTGCGACTCCTAAATTCAATCCCCCTACCAATAAACGCCAAAACTCCGTATGCCTTCTTAACAACTTTATCTACTTGATTCCCAACTTTCAGGGATCTATGTACACATACACCTAGATCCCTCTGCTCCTCCACACTATTCAAAGTCCTCCCGTTAGCCCTATACTCAACACATCTGTTATTCCTACCGAAATGAATTACCTCACACTTCTCCACATTAAACTCCATTCGCCACCTCTCAGCCCAGCTCTGCAACCTTTCTAAGTCATCCTGCAAACTATGACACCCTTCCTCACAATCTACCACACCTCCGACTTTGGTGTCATCAGCAAACTTACTAATCCACCCAACTATACCCTCATCCAGATCATTAATAAAAATTACAAACAGCAGTGGCCCCAAAACAGATCCCTGAGGCACACCACTTGTAACCGAACTCCATGACGGATATTTCCCATCAACCACCACTCTCTGTCTCCTATCTGCTAGCCAATTCCTGATCCAATTACCTAGATCACCCCCAATCCCATACATCTGCATTTTCTGCAGAAGCCTACCATGGTGAACCTTATCAAACGCCTTGCTAAAATCCATATACACCACATCAACTGCCTTACCCCTATCCACCTCTTTGGTCACTTTCTCAAAGAACAAAGAACAACACAGCACAGGAAACAGGCCCTTCGGCCCAACGAGCCTGCGCCGCCGTCCCATGGTCAGTGACCTATTCATGACTCTAGTCTATGCCTAATGTGTGAGGATCAGGGAGGTCTAATATAGGGACAATTTGTTACCCAATCAATCAGCCTAAAAGCACATTTTTGGGATGTGGGAGGAAACCGGAGCACCCGGAGGAAACCCACGCAACCGCGGGGAGAACGCGCAAATTCCCACGGACACAGGCCCAAATCCATGTGTCCGCACAGCAACAGAGATAGCCTCTGAGCTGCCATGATGCCCTCGAGATGGTCCAGTTTACGCACACCAACGACATGAAGCAGTAGGCAACTCCCGATGCAATATCCAAGAGCAGCCCACCACAACCTGCCGCCCGCATGCCCCTTACTGGACTTAAATGCCTGTGGATAAAAATTTCATTATTAAAAAGACTCTATATCCCTGAGGCTAAAACTGACCCCAAGCCTACAATGCTTAGTAAGGCCTTCTATATCCCCCTATATGTAGACCGCTCATGTGGCTGTCCAAGTGACTCTTGAACAACTTTATTAACTTTACTTTTCATGAACAACTGTCTATCCTGGAGCACTTTCTGCTCCCTCACCCTACCAGCCTACTCCCGTAGGGGCTGGTAGCTGCCGCTTGCTGCCAGCCTCCTGAACTTTCAGGCCGGGAGGCTAACAGTAGCCCAGTAATGAGGCCAGCTCTGATGAACAGAACTCACAGGACGTGGGATGTTACCTTTGGGCAGAATTTTCCACCCTCCATCCATGGCTGGTTTAATAGTGGGCAGGAGGTGGGGTGGGGTGGGGACAGTGTGGCAGGAGCCGGAATGGAGTTGGTTTCCCGCTGGTGTGAAATAGGAACTCGTGCTCCCCCTCTGTCCTGGTCGGTCACCGTCTCAACCGGAGGCCGCCGTGAAACTGCTTTGCGTCCCATCGCTTGTTGCGGGATCAGGAAAGCTTTCTCCCTGCAGGCATCTGCGGAAGATCTGAATCAGAATTGGTCTGAAGTTGACAAGGATCAGCTGATATCCATCTGATTGGGATAAGGAGGGCACACGATGGCACAGTGGTGAGCACTGCTGCTTCACAGCACCAGGGACCTCGGTTCGATTCCCGGCTTGGGTCACTGTCCGTGTGGAGTTTGCACGTCCTCCCTGTGTCTGCGTGGGTTTCCTCCGGGTGCTCCAGTTTCCTCCCATGTGCTGGTTAGGGTGCATTGACCTGAACATTGACCTGAACAGACTGTGGCGACTAGGAGAATTTCACAGTAACTTCATTGAAGTGTTACTGTAAGCCTTACTTGTGACCAATAAATAAATAAACTATAATAAAATCAATGCTGAAATACCTGCATTGCAATCGGTCAGGCCAGTGCAGTAACATAGTACACACAGTGAGGGATATCCAGAAGAGCTTTTGCAATGAGACAGATATAAGTCTGTATGTCCCTGGACCTGGTCTTTGTTCTTTGCAAGAAGCTTTTCTGGAGATGTTTTTCCCTGAAATTTGGAAGGCTTCACCAAGATCCCACGTAAGAGGTTAGTGTGTGAAATTAAAATGCATGGGGTTGGGAGTAATGTATTAGTAATGATGATAGAAAACTGGTTGGCAGACAGGAAACAGAGGCATTTAAAACTGTTTTTTTCCCAAGTGGCAGGCTGTGACTAGTAGGGTACATACAGTAAGAAGTCTCACAACACCAGGTTAAAGTCCAACAGGTTTATTTGGTAGCAAACGCCACTAGCTTTCGGAGTGCTGTTTCCTTCGTCAGGTGAGTCAAGGAGCAGGGCTCCGAGAGCTAGTGGCTTTTGCTACCAAATAGACCTGTTGGACTTTCACCTGGTGTTGTGAGACTTCTTACTGTGTTTATTCCAGTCTAATGCCGGCATCTCCACATCACTAATAGGGTACCGCGGGGATCAGTGCTGGGACCCCAGCTATTCACTTAATACATTGATTTAGATGAAGGAACTGAATGTAATACCTCCAAATTTGCAGATGACACAAAGTTAGGTGGGAGGGCGAACTGTGAGGAGGATGCTTCAGTGTGATTTGGACAGGCTGAGTGAGTGGGCAAATGCATAGCAGATATAATGCGGGTAAATGTGAGGTTATTCACTTTGGTAGCAAAAACAGGAAGGTAGGTTATTATCTGAATGGTTGTAGATTGAGAGAGGGAAATGTACAACGAGTCCTGGGTGGTCTTGTACCCTAGTCCCTGAAGGTTGGCATGCAGATGTAGCAGGCAGGAAGTAGAGAAAGGATTCGGGTACAGAGCAGGGATGTCTTGCTACAATTATACAGGGTTTTTTAGTGAAGCTACACCTGGAATATTGTGCGCAGTTTTAGTCTCCTTATCTGAGGAAGGATGTCCTAGCTCCAGAGGGAGTCCAGTGAAGATTTACCAGGCTGATTCCTGAATGGCAGAACTGGATATATGAGGATGCAGGAAAGATGTTCCTGATAGTGGGGTTCTCCAGAACCGGGGGTCACAGACTAAGCATCCAGGGTAAATCTTCTAGGACTGAGGTAAGGAGAAATTTCTTCGCTTAGAGTGCAGTAAGCCTATGGAATTCACTACTGCAGAAAGCAGTTGAGGCCAAAACATTGTATGTTTTCAGGAAGGAGTTAGATCTAGCATTTGGGGTTAAAGGGATCAAAGAATTTGGAGGAAGTCAGGATTAGATTATTGAGTTGTATGATCAGCCATGATCAAACGGAATGGAGGAGCAAGCTCGAAGGGCCAAATGGCCTCCTCTTCTATGTTCGAAGAATTTTATTTTAGCAATCAAACACATATTAAAAATCTGGTAATTTATCTGTGGAGTGAAAGGGGATCTGATAGAAACTTATAAAGTTTTATAAAGGCATTGGAAGTTACAGATAGTTCTATGGCTTGGTAGGTATAGATGTGATCGGCGCAACTTGTGGGCCGAAGGGCCTGTTTGTGCTGTGGTGTTCTATGTTCTATGTTCTAGCAGAATTGGACAGATTCCTGATGGTGGGGGAGTCCAGAGCAAGGGGTCATAGATTGAGGATTTACCTCTGAGATGAGGAGAAATTTCTTCTCCCAGAGGTGGTGAATGTGTGGAATTCACTCCCACAGAAAGTATCTGAGGCCAAAACATTGTGTGATTTCAAGAAGAAATTAGATAGAGCTCTTGGGGCTAAAGGGGTCGAGGGATATAGGGAGGAAGGGGGGACATGGATATTGAATTTGATGATCAGCTATGATCAAATGGAATGACGGGGAATCTCGAAAGGCTGAATGGCCTACTCCCACTTTTATTTCCTATGTTTTTAAGAGTATATTTTAGAAATCAAACACATGAAGAAAAAAATCTGGTAATTTAATTTGTAGGAATCAGTAATATCTAATTTGAATTGTTGCTTTTTTAAGTGATGTTTTTCTAATCTTATAAGTGTTTCTGGTACAGTGCACCGCGAGTGGTTAACATTATTGCTGTGTCAGTCTGCGGAGCCAGTGTTAAGAAGCAATGTGATATCTGGATGTTTATGACAACCAAGCCAAGCTTTATCTTTGTCCAAGTTCCCACCCATTCTTGTCTTCAGGAATCAGGTGCAAAATCTGCAATTAATTTTCACTTCCCAAGCTTTGACAGTGTGAAAATAATTCCTCTATTTGATTTGATTTATTATTGTCACACATATTAATAATGATGTGGAGTTGCTGGCGTTGGACTGGGATAGGCACAGTAAGTAGTCTCACAACACCAGGTTAAAGTCCAACAGGTTTCTTTGGTAGCACGAGCTTTCGGAGCGCTGTCCCTTCATCAGGAATCAAAAAAACTCGGTCCCGATTTTACTCTCATTCACCAGCTGACTGGTACAGCCAGTTTACCCCACAAACTGAATTTAGTGGCAAGTGAAACAGAGTCGTGTGTAAAGATGGTAATGTGCTTCACACCCCAACCTTCGCACCCGGGCGGCTCATATTAAAATGTGGGACTGTTCCTTTAATTATTGCTGTTCTTTCATTGTCTGTCCCGGAGGATCTAAGGCAACTACCATCCTGTTTAATCCAGTACCAAGCTGAACTGAACTGTTTGATGTTCCTGCCCTTGGTGCCTCAACTGATCACCGGATTAGTGTCTCCATCGGGAGCGTAACCTTTACATTTTCATTAGAGCACAAGAACTGAGAGCAGGAGTAGGCCTTGTAGGCCCGCGAGCCTACTCCGCCATTCAATAAGATCATGGCTGATTTTTTCTTCCATGGACTCAGCTCCGTCTGCCCACCATAACCCTGAATTCCTTTATCTTTTAATTTTCATTGTGATCCAGTGTCAGCTCCTGGACTTTCTCTCATTTCCAACAAAACGGCTTCACTGGCATTCCCCCATGGCCTGTGGTCAGAACTTAAACTGATGTAAGGATCAGATATTGAATCAAGAGATGTGTTCCCGAAGCTTTTCATTTTGCACTCATCAGGACAAACACAAGAATGCTAAATTCAAAATGATCATGACAAGTTATACTGCAGGAAAGCAGGGTGCTGATTGGTTGGCAAGTCTGCTCTAATTGACAGTTGTCATGGAGAAAGCAACGAGATTGGACGGCAAATCGCGTATCCTTGAAGATTTGATTTGTTTTATTATTGTCACGTGTGTTAGTATGTAATGAAAAGTATTGTTCCTTACTATACACACGAAGCATACCGTTCATAGGGAAGTAAAGGAGACAGATCAGAATGTAGTGTTACAGTCATAGCTAGGGTGTAGAGAAAGATCAACTTAGTGCGCAGTAGGCCCATTCAAAGATCGGATGGCAGCAGGGAAGAAGCTGTTCTTGAGTTGGTTGGCACATGACCTCTTTTGTATCTTGCTCCCAATGGAACACTCGACGTGGTAGATAAGAACATAAGAAATAGGAGCAGGTGTAGGCTATCTGGCCCTTCGAGCCTGCCCCGCCATTCAATAAGATCATGGCCGATCTAAACTCCAACGAGTACAAGCCTAATTCATTCAGCCTCTCCTCATAGCTCAACCCCCTCAACTCCGGTATCAGCCTAGTAAATCTCCTCTGCACTCCCTCCAAGGCCAAAATGTCTTTGCGCAGTTGCGGCGCCCAAAACTGCACACAGTACTCCAGCTGCGGCCTCACCAATGCCCTATACAGCTGCAGCAAGACCTCCCTACTTTTACCTCCCTACTCCCTAGATGCGAGCTTCCCCTTGTTGGGGAGTGCAGGGGGAAGAGGGTGTTATAGTCTCAGAGTAAGGAGTCACCTGTTTAACACTGGGATGAAGAGAAATATCTTCATCTGTAGGGTTGCGAATCTTTGGCAGCTGTGGAAGCTCATATTTTACATATTCAAGGCTGACAGCAATTCATTTTTGGACACTCAGGCAGAGTTTTCCCGTCACCCGTCATGGGAATTGTAGGCAGACGGGACAGGACCATTCAAAGGTGAGTCAGCCTCGGGCAGGATTTTTCCAGTCTTGTGGCAAGCGTGGCCAAAAAATTCCGCCCTAAGAGAATTAAGGAATGTGCGGAGTGGGTAGGAATGTGCAGTTCAGAACTAAGACCAGTCAGTGGAAAGGCAGAGGGGCTGTGCCTTACTCCAACTCTTGTTTTTTAACTTATCCTCTTACTATCATCTGATGACGCACAGAAATTTCACTACACTTAATGTGATTTCAGAAAATTAGTGTAATTAGCTTTTGAGGCTAAACTGAGGCACAGCCTTATTAGAACTATTGAATCCCTACAGGGCAGAAGAAGGCCACTCACCCCATTGAGTCTGCACTGACTACAATCCCACCAGGCCCCATCCCCACAACCCCATGCATTTACCCTGGCTAGTTCCCCTGACACAAAGGGGCAGTTTAGCACGGCCGGTCCACCTAACCAGTACATCTTTGGACTTTGGGAGGAAACCAGAGCGTCTGGAGGGAACCCACTCAGACACAGGGAGTATGTGCAAGTTCCACACGGACAGTGTCCCAAGCCGGGAATCAAACCGGGTCTCCGGCACTGTGAGGCAGCAGTGCTAACCACTGTGTCGCTGTGCCGTGAACCAGAATTATTTTAAAGCAGCAGCCAGTAAAGGGGATGTTGAAACCTGTTGAGAATAGAACAGTGCGATGCTGGGCGGGAATGGGTTAAACTGACAGACCAAATGGTTGAGTTTCTTTAAGCGCTTCTGAAGAGCTTGCGAAGGGGGGGGGTTTGGCAGCTTTGTTCCTCCCAGCACACAGCGTGAAGGATTTACATTTCTTCTGCCTTGCCAACAGGCGTTTGAGAAACCATCTCCAACAAGCCTTTCAAAAACCAGGCTTTAAAGGAATCTGCCTGGCATACACACGGATGTAGGGCACTAAACATGAAGGTTCCAGTGTGGCAATATCCAGTACTGGTTGAGAAATGAAATATTTATTCAATGTAGGGAAATATCTCATTCCTATGACTAGAAATGCCTTCTTGGGGGGGTGAGGGAAGGTTCTTGCTTTGATTTGATTTATTATTGTCACATATATTCCATATACAGTGAAAAGTATTGTTTCTTGTGTGTGGTACAGACAAAGCATACCGTTCACAGAGAAGGAAAGCAGACAGTGCAGAATGTAGTGTTACAGTAATATTTTAATTTGATTTGACTTTGATTTTATTTATTATTTTCACATGTGGGAAGCAGATTGGTTCACACTGCTGCCTCACAGCTCCAGAGACCCGGTTCGATTCCCGGCTCGGGTCACTGTCTGTGAGGAGTCCGCACACTCTCCCCGTGTCTGCGTGGGTTTCCTCCGGGTACTCCGGTTTCCTCTGCTGGTTAGGGTGTTAAATTCTCCCTCAGTGTAACCCGAACAGGCGCCAGAGTGTGGCGACTAGGGGATTTTCACAGTAACTTTATTGCAGTGTTAATGTCAGCCGAGTTGTGACTAATAAATAGTAACTAAATAAATGTACTGATATACAGTGACGACATTGTATACAATATATACTAAACAGCTAGGGTGTCAAGAAAGATCATTGTTAAAGAGTTTAAAAGAGTTAGAATATAGTTTTAGCAGCATAGAATGAGAGTAAAAGATAGAATTAGAGGGTAACTGGCAAGAAATTTCCTCACTCCAGTGCCATCTTGGATTTCTTTTCCTCTCTGTGATCTCCTAGAATCCTACAGTGCAGAAGGAGGCCTTTTGGCCCATCAAGTCTGGACCAACCACAATCCCATCCAGGGCCTATCCTCATAACCCCTTGCATTTACCCTAGCTAGTTCCCTTGATACTAAGGGCAATTTAGCATGACCAATCAACCTAACCAGCACATCTCAGGACTGTGGAAGGAAAGCGGAGCACCCGGAGGAAACCTGCAACAGACACGGGGAGAACACGCAGATTCCACTCAGAAGTGACCCGAGCCGGGAATTGAATCCGGATCACTGGGCTGTGAGGCAGCAGTGCTAACCGCTGTGCCACCCTTATGACTGCCCAACAGTGCAACCTCCTGATCAAGGCCTCTCATAATGATGGGTATAATTCCTCAAGCACGATGATGGTGGTGTGAGGGAGCCCAAGATTGCTGTAACCTGCCCTTGTACGTGTTGCGGTCCAGAGGGTACACAAGCCTTGATAGAGGTTCCAAATTATATGACTGACCAGGAGTCTCTCCCACTATTACTGCCTGCTACTGGTGTGTGTTGTAAAGACTTGATACTCGTAGGAATATCGAAAATAGAGGCAGGAGGAGACCGTTCGGCCCTTCAAGCCTTTACCCGCCATTCTATATGATCATAGTTGATCATGCATTTTCAGCATCCCACTCCCACTTTCTTCCATATCCTTTGATCTACTTAGCCACAAGGGCCACATCCAGCTCCATCCTGAACATATCTAATGAACTGGCCCAAGAGTGTTCGCAAATTCACAACTCTCTGAGTGAAGAAGTTCTCCCTCATCTCAGTCCTGAAGGGCTTACCCCTTATTCTTAGACTGTGACCCCTTAGTTCTGGACTTCCCCAACATCATGAACATTCATCCTGCATCCAACCATCAGGATTTTATATGTTTTTGGGAGATCCCTCCTTAGCCTGTTTTGATCATGTTCTGAATGCACTCTCCTTGGCCATCAAGCCTTGGGGTGGGATTGGAGCGTGGAGCTTCTGGATGAAAGGCAGGGATGCTAACCCAGTGTGTCACAAGACACCCCATGGAAACCCTCCACAATACTAGCTTTTAAATGAATCAAAGAATCGTAGAACCCTGCAGTGCAGAAAGAGGCCCTTCGGCCCATCGAATCTGCACCAAACACAATCCCACCCAGGCCCTATCCCTATATCCCTACATATTACGTCCACTAATCCCTCTAACCTACACATCCATAAATCATAACTTCCACTCTGTGATATTGAATCTGAACCAATAGTCACAAGAAATGAAACCAATTGACAAAATAACTTTTTTTGTCAGTGATTTTACATTTACAGACCTCAGTGGAGCTAATGTTTGTCTTACTGGTTTGTTCTTAATTACTTGCAATTCACCATCCTAGCTTTTCCACATGGCAATTTCTTTCTGGGTTTGGTTTTTGCCCAGTTGTGACATGCCCCATGGGACATGGGCATCGCCGGCTGGCCAGAATTTATTGCCCCTCCCTACTTGCCCATGAGAAGGTGGTGGTGAGCTGCCTTCTTGAATCGCTGCAGTCCACGTGCTGTGGGTTGACCCATAATGCTGTTAGGAAGGGAATTCCAGGATTTTGACCCAGCGACTGTGAAGGAGCGGCGATGTAATTCCAAGTCAGGATGGTGAGTGACTTGGAGGGGAACCTCCAGGTGGTGATGTTCCCAGGAAACTGCTGCCCTTGCCCCTTTTAAATGGAAGTGGCAGAACGGTGGCACAGTGCTGCCTCGCAGCACCAGGGACCCGGGTTTATTCCAGTCTTGGGGTGGCACAGTGGTTAGTACTGCTGCCTCACAGCACCAGGGATCCAGGTTTAATTCCAGTCTTGGAGTGACACGGCGGTCACGTGCTCACTGTGTAGGGGACCAGGGTTCGATTCCTGGCTTGGGTCACCGTCTGTGGGGACTGTCTGCACATTCTCCCCGTGTCTGTGTGGGTTTCTTCTGGGCTGCTCTGGTTTCCTCCCATGGTCCAAAGGCATGCGGGGTTAGGCTGATTGGCTGTGCTAAATTGACCCGATTGTCAGGGGGATTAGCAGGCTGAATGTACAGGATTACCCGAATAGGGCCAGGGAGGGATTGTAGTAGGTACAGGCTTGATGGGCCAAGTGACCTCCTTCCAAGCTGCAGATTCTATATTTTCAAGTCAGGAGGATGAGTGACTTGGAAGGGAATCTCCAGGTGATGGTGTTCCCAGGTATCTGCTGCCCTTGTCCTTCTAGATGGAAATGGTTGGGGGGTTTGGAAGGCGCTGTCTAAGGATCTTTTGGTGAACGGAAAAGCAGAGACGTTGTAAGGTATGAAATTGTTGGTGATTTACTTTCCCTGTGAGTACCTGCTTGACGGATATTTGTCCATATCTAATTTCAGGAGCAGTGAGTTAACAAGGGAGAGAGTGTGGTGGTAATCAACTGTTCCTGTGCTGCTCAGTGACAGCATTTGCCTGTGATGGTCCTGCATCTACTTTGCAATGTTACTGATGAATTGTTGGAGGGGGTGGAGGGGTGGGGGTGGGGGGGGGGGGGGGGGGGGGGGGGGGGGGGGGAGGGACCAGTGCTCGGGGGGGGGGGTGGGGGCGGTTTAAGCAGCAGGTCTCCTCTTCTCTCCTCTCCTCCCCTATCTATCTCTGTCTCTGCCCCCACCCCCTTCCAGCCGTGGGCAGGCTCAGACTGAGGAAACCCGTCAACACTCCCCATTAATAACCCATTCACATCCCAGCCAGCGGCAACTCTGACAAGCCACGGGGAGCCCTCCCCCCCCCCCCCACCCACCGTCTCTGTCAACGCAGCCGGACAGAGAGTCCTGCAAATCCCGCAGGGAAAAGCGGGCAGCAAGAGGAAGACAAGTTTGGGGATGAAGGCGGTGTTTGTGCTGAGCTGTCTGTGAAGCGGATTGTTGCCTCTGGCTGCTGAGAGCAGGGCTGACTTGTCAGGGTGAGTGAAGCTCTCTGCACACCGCTCAGCCTGGTGTCGTTATATATTTATGGACAGGTACAGCTACAACCCCGGCAGAAGGAAGCAGGGGGCCACAGTGTGTGGCAGTGTTTACTTGCTATCAAACACACCGAGGCTGCTTTTGCTCAGTGTCTGTGTTGCCAGCCTGTTACATTGTGGAGTCAAATGTGATGGCTTCGGCTTTAAAAAAAGCTCCATTTGACTCGGGATTTGTGGCAGAATTTAGTTACAGTGAGTGTGGAATGTGTGTGTGTGTGTGGGAGAGAGACAGTGTGTGTATTATATGTGTCTGTGTGTGTGTGTACATGTATGTGTCTATCTGTGAGTGTGTGTGTACGAGAGAGAGTGTGTGTGTGTATGTGTGTGTGTATATATATGTGTCTATCAATGAGTGTGTGTGTACGAGAGAGAGTGTGTGTATGTGTGTGTGTATATATATGTGTCTATCTATGAGTGTATGTGAGTGTGTGTGTACGAGAGAGTGTGTGTGTGTGTATATGTGTGTGTGTGTATATATATGTGTCTATCTGTGAGTGTGTGTGTACGAGAGAGAGTGTGTGTGTGTATGTGTGTGTGTATATATATGTGTCTATCTATGAGTGTGTGTGTACGAGAGAGAGTGTGTGTGTGTATGTGTGTGTGTATATATATGTGTCTATCTATGAGTGTATGTGAGTGTGTGTGTACGAGAGAGTGTGTGTGTGTTTGTGTGTGTGTGTGTGTATATGTGTCTATCTGTGAGTGTGTGTGTACGAGAGAGAGTGTGTGTGTGTGTTTGTGTGTGTGTGTGTATATATATGTGTCTATCTGTGAGTGTGTGTGTACGAGAGAGAGTGTGTGTGTGTATGTGTGTGTGTGTATATATATGTGTCTATCTATGAGTGTATGTGAGTGTGTGTGTACGAGAGAGTGTGTGTATGTGTTTGTGTGTGTGTGTATATGTGTCTATCTGTGAGTGTGTGTGTACGAGAGAGAGTGTGTGTGTGTTTGTGTGTGTGTGTGTATATGTGTCTATCTGTGAGTGTGTGTGTACGAGAGAGAGTGTGTGTGTGTTTGTGTGTGTGTGTGTATATATATGTGTCTATCTGTGAGTGTGTGTGTACGAGAGAGAGTGTGTGTGTGTATATATATGTGTCTATCTATGAGTGTATGTGAGTGTGTGTGTACGAGAGAGTGTGTGTATGTGTTTGTGTGTGTGTGTATATATATGTGTCTATCTATGAGTGTATGTGAGTGTGTGTGTACGAGAGAGAGTGTGTGTGTGTATGTGTGTGTGTGTATATATATGTGTCTATCTATGAGTGTATGTGAGTGTGTGTGTACGAGAGAGTGTGTGTGTGTTTGTGTGTGAGTGTGTGTATATGTGTCTATCTGTGAGTGTGTGTGTACGAGAGAGAGTGTGTGTGTGTTTGTGTGTGTGTGTGTATATGTGTCTATCTGTGAGTGTGTGTGTACGAGAGAGAGTGTGTGTGTGTTTGTGTGTGTGTGTGTATATATATGTGTCTATCTGTGAGTGTGTGTGTACGAGAGAGAGTGTGTGTGTGTATGTGTGTGTGTATATATATGTGTCTATCTATGAGTGTATGTGAGTATGTGTGTACGAGAGAGTGTGTGTATGTGTTTGTGTGTGTGTGTATATGTGTCTATCTGTGAGTGTGTGTGTACGAGAGAGAGTGTGTGTGTGTTTGTGTGTGTGTGTGTATATATATGTGTCTATCTATGAGTGTGTGTGTACGAGAGAGAATGTGTGTGTGTTTGTGTGTGTGTGTATATACATGTGTCTATCTATGAGTGTATGTGAGTGTGTGTGTACGAGAGAGAGTGTGTGTGTGTGTGTATATATATGTGTCTATCTATGAGTGTATGTGAGTGTGTGTGTACGAGAGAGAGTGTGTGTGTGTGTATGTGTGTTTGTGTATATATATGTGTCTATCTATGAGTGTATGTGAGTGTGTGTGTACGAGAGAGTGTGTATGACTGTGTCCTGGGCATAATTCTGCTGCCGCTATGATACAATAAAAATAGTGAACTCCATTCAATTCTATTTGCTCAGTTTCCTCTCCTGGAGGCATTGCTCACACTGAAATGTACAAACTCACAGCATTTCAATAAGATCATGGCTGATCTGTCGCTGCTCAGTTCCACTTTTCCGCTTTCTCCCCATAACCCTTAATCCCCTCTCTTATCAAAAACCCATCAACCCACGTCTTAAAAATATTTAGCGAGGCAGCCTCCACCACTTCAATGGGCAGAGAATTCCAGAGATTCACGACCCTTTGAGTGAAGAAGTTCCTCCTCAACTCCGTTCTAAACCGTCCCCCTTTTATCTTGAGGCTGTGCCCCCTAGTCCTACTGTCTTTTTTGAGCGGGAAGAGTCTCTCCACCTCTATCCTATCCATCCCATTCATCATCTTATACGTCTCAATGAGATCTCCCCTCATTCTTCTAAACTCTAACGAGTACAAGCCCAGTTTATTCAGCCTCTCCTCATAGCTCAACCCCCTCAACTCCGGTATCAGCCTAGTAAACCTCCTCTGCACTCCCTCCAAGGCCAAAATATCCTTGCACAGGTGCGGCGCCCAAAACTGCACACAGTACTCCAGCTGCGACCTCACCAATGCCCTATACAGCCGCAGCAAGACCTCCCTACTTTTATATTCAATTCCCCTCGCTATGAAGGCCAGCATCCCATTTGCCTTCCTGACCACCTGCTGCACCTGCAAGCTGGGTTTTTGCGACTCATGCACAAGGACCCCGAGGTTTCTCTGCACCGTCGCCTGCTGCAGTTTTTCGCCCCGTAAGTAATAGTCCTTCCTACCATTCTTCCTACCAAAGTGGACCACCTCACACTTGCCAACATTAAATTCCATTTGCCATTTCCTGGCCCATTCGCCCAGCCTATCTAGACCCTTCTGCAGACTCTCCACACCCTCCGCACAATTTGCCATTCCCCCAATCTTGGTGTCATCAGCAAATTTCGACACCCTACACTCAGTTCCCTCCTCCAGATCATCTATATAAATGGTAAAAAGCTGAGGCCCCAGCACCGACCCCTGGGGCACTCCACTAGTCACCATCTGCCAATCCGAATAGCACCCGTTGACCCCCACTCTCTGCCTCCTATTTGACAACCAATCCTCTATTCACGCTAACACCCTACCCCCAACTCCATGTCCCTCGACCTTCTGCAATAACCTCTTGTGAGGTACTTTGTCAAACGCCTTCTGAAAATCTAGAAAGACCACATCCACCGGCTCTCCTCTATCCACCGCCCTAGACACATCCTCATAGAACTCCAGTAAATTTGTCAGACACAACTTCCCTTTAATGAAACCGTGCTGCGTCTGCTCTATCAAGCAATTCCCTTCAAGATGCCTCGCAATTTCCTCCTTAATGACAGATTCTAACATTTTACCTACCACAGACGTTAAACTAACCAGCCTATAATTCCCCGCCTTTTGCCTGGCACCCTTCTTAAACAACGGCGTAACATTAGCCGTTTTCCAATCATCCGGCACTTCCCCGGAATCCAGCGACGTCTGGAAAATAACCACCAAGGCATCCACTATAACCTCCGCCATTTCTTTCAGAACCCTCGGATGCATTCCATCCGGTCCTGGGGACTTGTCCACAATCAGCCCCTCCAGTCTGTCGAGTACCGCCTCTCTAGTAACAGTAATGTCATTAAGACCCTCCAGTCCTACCATCTTTCCATCGCTAACACCCGCAAATTATTCACGTCCTCCTCCGTGAAGACAGAAACAAAAAAGTTATTCAATACCTTAGCCATATCCTCATCCCCTACCACTAGGTCCCCTTTCTCATCCTCTAAAGGACCAACATTCACCCTAGCCAGCCTCTTCCTTTTTATACATTTATAAAAACTCTTGCTATCCTTTTTTATATTAAGCGCTAGCCCAGCTTCATAGTTTCTCCTATCCTTCTTTATCAACTTCTTTGTCAATCTTTGTTGACATTTAAACCTCTCCCAATCCTCTTCTCGCCCACTACTCTTAGCTACTCTAAATTCCTCCGCTTTTAATTTAACACTTCCCTTCACCTCCTTCGTTATCCACGGCTTATTACCTCTCTTCCCACTATCCTTTTTGACCATCGGAATAAATTTCCGCTGAGCACCAAGAAAGATCTCCTTAAAGATCCTCCACTGCTCCTCTACAGACCCTCCCTCCAACGCGCTCCCCCAGTCCACATTCGCCAATTATCTCTCATCCTACCGTACTCCCCTCTATTCAAACAGAGGACGTGTGTCCGGGAACCCACTTTCTCCTCCTCCATCTGCACCAGAAACTCCACCATACAATGATCACTCTCCCCAAGAGGATCCTTCACCACAAGGTCCCTAATTCTACCCGCCTCATTACATAGCACCAGATCCAAGATAGCTCGCTCCCTCGTCGGCTCCAACACACACTGTTCAAGGAAATTATCCCGGCAGCATTCCAAGAACTCTTCCTCGAGCCCCCCACGTCCAACATGGGTCGACCAATCAATATGCAGATTGAAATCCCATTCCTGCACGCCGCACTTATTTGCGCATTAACAGCCCGCCCCACCTCCAGATATAATGGCGGGGCAGGCTCGAAGGGCTAGATGGCCTACTCCTGCTCCTATTTCTTATGTCCTTATGTTTATGTTCTTATTTAAACACCCCCCCACCCCGCCCCACCCTACCCTGCAACCCCCCCCAGAGGTATACTTTATCTAGGAGACCAGTAGTGGGATTGGAAACAACTTGTTCACCCCTTTAGGAGCAATGCAGCCAGACTCTTGCTCACCCCTGCATCCTTCCTGATCAACAGCAGGATACCTGGTTGTGCTCCCGCCCTGACACCCCCCCCCCCCAAATGTCAATACCAGTGCCAAGATGAAGTCTTGGAGCTTCTCCCTCTGATTAGTGTCTGCCAAGTCCCGGAGTCGGTGCAGCATTGTTCAGGGTTGGACCGGATGGCTGGGTTAAAAGGCAGCTGGGTTAAAAGCCCAGGCGATATCTAAATGCGCAGTTGGTGTATAAGCAGATTCTGGATTGGAACAGCCTGTAGGCGAGAGGCTGAAGGGTTAATTATCTGACTTCACACCCAAGACAGGAACCTTACCCCGCGGAATCCCATTGCAGAAACTTGAGTCCACTGTGGACAATATCTGTGTCCTGATATGAAATGGTCACAACCTCTGAGGAAGAACATCCCTTCGATCCCTAACCCCACAGCACAAAGCTGGTAGCTTTCATACCAAAGTTGCTCAGTCTAAAAGGACATTTGTGCCTCATCTTAATTCTTCAATGGGGGGGCGGAGAGAGAAAATGATTTGTGAATGCAATTCAGTGGTTCGGATTACACTGGAACACGACCCACAAGTGTGTCTCCTTGAGTTCCCTGACTGAAGGAAAGGGTTGTGTACGCCTGGTAATATTTCTTGTTGCCATTGGCAACAGCCTGGGCCATTAGGTCCAGCACGGGTTGTTTGTCAGGCGGTGGAGGGCTCTGAGAAGCCGGGGACTGTCGGAACCGAGCGCTGGGGCATGGACTGGGAGGCATGCCTTATGAAGATAGGTTGAGGGAGCTGGGACTCTTTTCCCTGGAGAGGCGAAGGTTGAGAGGCGACCTGATAGAAGTTTATAAAATGTTGAGAGGGATAGATAGGGTGGACTCTCAGAGGCTATTTCCCCGGGTTGAAATGGTCGCTACGAGAGGACACAGATTTAAGGTGCGGGGAGGGAAGTACAGAGGTGATGTTAGGGGTAAGTTTTTCACTCAGAGGGTGGTGAGTGAATGGAATCGGCTGCCGTCGTCGGTGGTGGAGGCGAACTCGCTGGGGTCTTTTAAAAGACTTCTGGATGAGTATATGGGGTTTAATGGGATTGAGGGTTATAGATAGGTCTATAGATTGGTGGGGTTGATGCGATCGGCGCAACTCGAGGGCCGAAGGGCCTGTTTGTGCTGTAATGTTCTAAGTATCTAAAACCCTCAACTTCTCACCAGCCCAGCTGCTGGCGTCGACTTTACACCTGAGGGCGTGTGAAATGGGATCAGGAGCCGGCCATTCGGCCCCCTCGGGGTTGCTCCGCCATTGTGGCTGACCTGACCCATAGAATCCCGACAGCGCAGAACCAACCATTCGGCCCATTGAGTCTGCACTGGTTCCCTGACAGAGTATCATAGCCAGACCCTCTGAGGCCGGCTGTGGGGCCCCACTCTGCTATTCAGCCAAGAGCGGGGCCCCAGAGCTGTCCGCCTTCACCTCAGCGACAGGTATAGCCCCTATCTTGTTTGCTGCATAGGCCTGTGCTGAGGGGCAGGTGGGGCGGTTGGGAGAGTGGGGAGGGAGGGGAAGTGGGGGGGGGGGGGGGGGTGGAATTTGCTGATTGCAGACGGGTTCCAGTTTTCCCAGGTGGAAGGTATTTTGATTGCCCTTGAGCCTGGCTGAGAGCAGGAAGGAGAAGGACCGAGATTCACAGGAGCGAGCAGCCCTCTTCGTCCCATGGTCAACTTAGGCTCAGCTCCTGGATTTTGAGATTGGATTTTCCCGTTGGTGAGGTTCCCCACTCTTCCACTGGAGAGGTCAGCAGGGAACTGTGATGTATATGTGTGTGTATATATATATATATATATATATATATATATATGTTGGGGTTTGGGGTGTGGGCTGCCCCTTTAAGAGTACACATCAGGGCCATTAACTCCGCCCAGTGTGGCACCCTGTTGGCTAGTCTCAGAGGTGATCGGGAATGAGTGCACACCTTCAATAAACAGCACCCAGTGCTACAAAGAACAAAGAACAACCCAGCACGGGAAACAGGCCCTTCAGCCCAACGAGCCCATGCCGCCACATCACCCTACACCTATTCTACCCTGCATATCTATGAATGGAACCCTACTCAGTCCGAGTCAGGGAAGAAATAGTGTCAATTTGGTAAAAACCGATTAGCCTGAGAGCACATCTTTGGGGTGTGGGAGGAAACCGGAGCGCCCGGAGGAAACCCACGCAACCACAGGGAGAATGCGCAAACTCCCACAGACACAGGCCCAAATCCATGTGTCTGCACAGCCAGCAGTGATAGTCACTGAGCTGTTGCGGCGCCCATCTACCGGTCCAGGATCAAGCACACACACCGACATGAAGTACTAGGCCACTCCTGGAACTTCCAAGAGCAGCCCACGCACGACCCACCGTGTGCATGCCCCTCGTTTGACACGAGGTGGACCTCCACCTGTGGAATAAAGACAATAATATTAATCTTACAGCCTGCCTTTCCGGTGTCTCCTGAGATTTAACCCTATTTAATAACCCCTACCATATCCCTCCATTCTCGTTTCACTCATGTGCCTATCTAACTGCATCTTAAACGAGTCCAACGTTCCTGCCTCCACCACCCTACTCGGTAGCGCGTTCCAGACCCCCACAACTCTCTGCGTAAAGAACCTTCTTCTCACCTCCAAATTATACCTCTCCCCCCTCACCCTTAAATGATGACATAAGAACATAAGAACATAAGAAATAGGAGCAGGAGTAGGCCATCTGGCCCTTCGAGCCTGCCCCGCCATTCAATAAGATCATGGCTGATCTATCGTGGCTCAGCTCCACCTTCCCGCCCTCTCCCCATAACCCTTAATCCCCTCTCTTATCAAAAACCCATCAACCCGTTTCTTAAAAATATTTAGCGAGGCAGCCTCCACCACTTCTCGTGTTCGTATCCAGTCTAGGGAGCAGTCTCTCACTATTAACTCTATCCATTCCCATCATTATCTTATATACTTCTATCATGTCCCCTCTCAATCTCCGTCTTTCCAAGGAAAATAGTCCCAATTTCTTTAACCTCTCCTCGTAACCCAGTCCCCCCATGCCAGGCAACATCCTGGTAAACCTCCTCTGCACCCTTTCAAGAGACTCCACGTCCTTCCGGTAGTAAGGTGACCAGAACTGGACGCACTACTCCAAATGCGGTCTAACCAACGTTCTGTACAACTGAAGCATTAGACGGCAGCTTTTATACTCTATGCCCCTTTCTATAAAGGCCAACATCCCATAAGCCTTCCTAACAACCTTCTCCACTTGTGACGCAACCTTCATGGATTTGTGAACCTGCACTCCCAGGTCCCTCTGTATGTCTATTCTCCTAATCGGCCTACCTTTTATCACATAGCTCCTTTCTGCATTATTCCGTCCAAAATGCATCACCTCGCATTTGTCAGGATTAAATGCCATCTGCCACCTATCTGCCCACTGCACCAACCTATCTATATCCTGTTGTATCACCTGACAATCCAGTTCCGTACCCGCCAACCCTGCCAAGTGTTGAAACACTTAAGCCCATCCTGTGATTCTAACCACAGATTCCCAACAGTGGAGCAGGAGGCCATTCAGCCCATCGTGTCTGCACTGACCACAGACCCACCCAGGCCCTATCCCTGTAGCCCCATTCGTTTACCCTAGCCAGTCCCCCCCCCCGATACTAAGGGGCAATTTATCATGGCCAATCCACCTAACATACACATCTTTGGAGTGTGGGAGGAAACCCACGCCGACATGGGGAGAACGTGCACACTCCCCACAGACAGTGACGCGAGGCCGGGAATCGAAGCCGGGTCTCTGGCGCAGTGAGGAAGCAGTGCTAACCCACTGTGCCACCATGCCACCCACAGAACGTCCACAGGGGCCTACATCATAGGAAGACATTCCTGCCAATCAGAGCTGCCCCGTAGCCACTTAACCCCCTCCAGGGGCTGGAGGTGAGACTCCCACCCCTCACTGTGGGGGGGGGAGCAGAAACCCCACCGGAGAGAGCTGCTGGCCAATCCGTTTGGTTCCCTTTGACCAAGTTGTCTGGTCAGTGAGCGAATGCTTGGAGATTCCCGAAGGAAAAGCTGCTTAGTGCAAACAAATCCGGCAGCAAAAATGGGGGGGGGGGTGTATGTGAGTGTGCGGAATTATCTCGGGTGAGAAATGGAGGGGTCTGGAGATTGAGCTGAACCTGAGACAGGGTTTATCCTCCACGTTTCAGACAACCAGCCCACTCAGTAAGTAACGAGGAACAAAGAACAAGGAACAACACAGCACGGGAAACAGGCCCTTCGGCCCAACGAGCCCGCGCCGCCGTCCCATGGTCAGTGACCTATTCATGACTCTAGTCTATGCCTAATGTGTGAGGATCAGGGAGGTCCAATATAGGGACAATTTGTTACCCAATCAATCAGCCTAAAAGCACATTTTTGGGATGTGGGAGGAAACCGGAGCACCCGGAGGAAACCCACGCAACCACGGGGAGAACGCGCAAACTCCCATGGACACAGGCCCAACTCCATGTGTCCGCACAGCAAGAGAGATAGCCTCTGAGCTGTCATGATGCCCTCGAGATGGTCCAGTTTACGCACACCAAGGACATGAAGCAGTAGGCAACTCCCGAAGCAACATCCAAGAGCAGCCCACCACAACCTGCCGCCCGCATGCCCCTTGCTGGACTTAAGTGCCTGTGGATAAAAATTTCATTATTAAAAGACTCTATATCCCTGAGGCGAAAACTGAACCCCAAGCCTACAATGCTTAGTAAGGCATGAGGAATGTGGAGACGGGAGGAAAGTTTAAACCCCATTTGTTCCTTCCCTTCCTTTAACCACCAGGTTAATCCAATCTGTGCGGTGGTGTTTGTGATGAGATGGTTGACATTTGCTCTCTGTTAGCTGTTGCAGCAGTGAGTGAACTCTGCTGGACCAAAGGTCAAACCCGAAAGCTTGTGAGTTTACTGTCAAATAAATTGGTTGGACTCAAATCTGGTGTTGTCAGACTTTTTACAGAGTTGTTACTGAGAGGAGACTCTTGACGCTGTTAAGAATTCCCCGTTGTTCCGCTGTGAACCATCTGATTTACAAGTGTGAACTCGAGGGCAGGGTTTTTTTCTGTGCATTCTTGTTCAGAGCAACCATTTCCTCTCCAGGTTTTTTTTTTTCTCTTGGCTGGGGTACACCTCGCCAGTTTTCTTTTCCACTCTGCGCCTTCAGCTGGGAATAGGCAAGGCTCGTACAGCCCTCAGTGACACTGACAGCTGTAAATGTGGAGCCTCCCTCCCCCTTTGCTGCTGCTGAGTCAGTGGGAAGGAAAGTTTCCAGAGTCGGAATCTGGCTGGGTCACTGAAAACAGACGTGCCTTGTTGTGAAATGGATTTGACATCCGTCCCGGCTTCCTGGTTAAGGATATCACTGAGATTCGGTTCCCTTGGCTAATCTCCAGGTTGAAACGGGATTGGGTCCAACACCCAACCCGGGAAGCAAAAAGGAAGGATTTCATTTGTATAGCATCTTTTAGCCGGGTGGTGCTTTGCAGCAGCTTTGCGTTCTTCTTTGAAACGTAAGGTCCGAAATGCAACAGCGAGATTGGCGCTCAGCAAGACCCCACAAACAGCACTGGAATTCAAAACATGGCCAAAACATTGAATGCATTCAAGAGGCAGCTGGATTATAGCACTTTGAATCAAAGGTTATGGGGAGAAAGCAGGATTAGGCTATTGAGTTGGATGATCAGCCACAATCTTAATCAATGATGGAGCAGGCTCGAAGGGCCAAATGGCCTCCTCCTGTTCCTATCTTCTATGTTTCTATGATTATGACCAGATGTTCTGTTTCTCTGATTGAGGGATAACCATAGCCAGCTCAGATTTATCCAACTCTCTTTCCTCCACCCTCCTCCTCCCACCCCTCCTCAACTATCCCTGTCCCAGTGGACCTACTGTATTTGCCCAGCGCAGGGAAAGGGGGCCTCAGATGAACGTCTCATCAGAAACACAGCACCTCCAACAGTGCAGCACACCCTCGGCGCTGCACTGGAGTGTTGGCCTGGATTTTTGCACTCCAGTCTGGGAGTGGGGCTTGAGTCAAAGAATGGAATCCTGTTCATTCCATCCCACTGGTTGGACGGTGAGGGTTATGGGCCACTCAAGTAGACAGTCGTGCTGTCCTGAGGAAGGAGCATTCAACCACAGCACAGTGAAGAAACAGAACATATCTCTCGGCTATGTTCCGTTTTTAATTGGACAGCCAGCATGGAGGTGGTCAACTCATTAATTCCTCTCATAAAATTCAGACAACAGAGCACTGCAGAGTCTACACCTAGAAAGGGTCACAATGCTCACAACAAAATTAAGCCCATGGTCACTGATGCTGGATTTTTCACAGTATCCCTACAGTGCAGAAGGAGGCCATTCGGCCCATCGAGTCTGCAGCAATTACAGTCTCATGCAGGCCCTATTCCCATAACTCCACACATTTACCCTGCTAATCCCCCTGACACATGGCCAACACCCAACCTTCACATCTTCGGACTGTGGGAGGAAACCAGAGCACCCAAACGAAACGCACACAGACACGGGGAGAATGTGCAGACTCCACACAGACAGTGACAGACAGCCGGGTCCCTGCTGCTGTGAGGCAGCAGCGCTACCATGCCACACCACTTTTGTGCCCGATTTATTTGATTAACTAAATTGAATTTAGGGGGTGAGATGGTACGGCACGGTAGCACAGTGGGTTAGCACTGCTGCTTCACAGCGCCAGGGTCCTGGGTTCGATTCCCAGCTCGGGTCACTGCCTGTGTGGAGTTTGCACATTCTCCTCGTGTCTGCGTGGGTTTTCTCTGGGTGCTCCGGTTTCCTCCCACCGTCCAAAGATGTGCGGGTTAGGTTCATTGGCTATGCTAAAATTGTCCCTTAGTGTCCTGGGATGTGTAGGTTAGAGGGATTAGCAGGTAAATGTGTAGGGATATGGGGACAGGGTCTGGGTGGGATTGTGTTCGGTGCAGACTCGATGGGCCGAAGGGCCTGTTTCTGCACTGTGGGGTTCTATGCTGGTTCTATATGCAGGGTAGAATAGGTGTGGGGTGATGTGGCGGCGCGGGCTCGTTGGGCCGAAGGGCCTGTTTCCCGTGCTGGGTTGTCCTTTGTACTTTGTGAAGCAATACATCTGGATTATTACTCCAGGTTTCTCCATTGTTAGTCCAGCAGTGGACCCATTGCTTCCCGCATGGACTGGACTCAAACATACTGCCAGAGCCATTCCACCAACACTCACAGAAGAACGGGGATGAGGACGTAATGTACTCTGTACTCCTGCATCGAGGGAAAGAGGGAGGAGCATTCAACCACAACACAGCGAAGAAGCAGAACATCTGTTTTAACCATCTTCCTGTCTTTCCTGTTTTAATTCGTATGTATTAAAAGGAAATGACAAAGTGGTCAGACTGTAGTGGTCAAGGATAGGGAGTGTATACCCTATACTTCCCTCCTGCTGCACTGGTAAATTCTTTCCTTCTCATAATTGGCTATGTTTGCTGTCAACGCCACGCCTGTGCAGTTGTATGTTGATAATAGACCCAAGTCACCAACCAGCATCTTTATAGGGGGAGCCGACGAGGGAGCGAGCTATCTTGGATCTGGTGCTATGTAATGAGGTGGGTAGAATTAGGGACCTTGCGGTGAAGGATCCTCTTGGAGAGAGTGATCATTGTATGGTGGAGTTTCTGGTGCAGATGGAGGAGGAGAAAGTGGGTTCCCAGGCACGCGTCCTTTGTTTGAATAGAGGGGAGTATGGTAGGATGAGAGAAGAATTGGCGAATGTGGACTGGGGGAACATGTTGGAAGGTAGGTCTGCTGAGGAGCAGTGGAGGATCTTTAAGGAGATCTTTCTTGGTGCTCAGCAGAAATTTATTCCGATGGTTAAAAAGGACAGTAGGAGGAGAGGTAATAAGCCGTGGATAACGAAGGAGGTGAAGGAAAGTGTTAAATTAAAAGTGGAGGAGTTTAGAGTAGCTAAGAGCAGTGGGCGAGAAGAGGATTGGGAAAGGTTTAAATGTCAACAAAGATTGACAAAGAAATTGATAAAGGAGGGTAGGAGAAGCTATGAGGCTGGGCTAGCACTTAATATAAAAAAGGATAGCAAGAGTTTTTATAAATATATAAAAAGGAAGAGGCTGGCTAGGGTAAACGTTGGTCCTTTAGAGGATGAGAAAGGGGAGCTAGTGGTAGGGGATAGGAATATGGCTAAGGTCTTGAATAACTTCTTTGTTTCTGTCTTCACGGAGGAGGACGTGAATAATTTGCCGGGTGTTAGCGATGGAAAGGTGGTAGGAATGGAGGGTCTTAATGACATTACTGTTACTAGAGAGGTGGTGCTCGACAGACTGGAGGGGCTGATTGTGGACAAGTCCCCAGGACCGGATGGAATGCATCCGAGGGTTCTGAAAGAAATGGCGGAGGTGATAGTGGATGCCTTGGTGGTTATTTTCCAGACGTCGCTGGATTCCGGGGAAGTGCCGGAAGATTGGAAAACGGCTAATGTTACGCCGTTGTTTAAGAAGGGTGCCAGGCAAAAGGCGGGGAATTATAGGCCGGTTAGTTTAACGTCTGTGGTAGGTAAAATGTTAGAAACCGTCATTAAGGAGGAAATAGCGAGGCATCTTGAGGGGAATTGCTTGATAGGGCGGACGCAACACGGTTTCATTAAAGGGAAGTCGTGTCTGACAAATTTACTGGAGTTCTATGAGGATGTGTCTAGGGCAGTGGATGGAGGAGAGCCGGTGGATGTGGTCTTTCTGGATTTTCAGAAGGCGTTTGACAAGGTACCTCACAAGAGGTTATTGCAGAAGGTCAGGGGACATGGAGTTGGGGGTAGGGTGTTAGCGTGGATAGAGGATTGGTTGTCAAATAGGAGGCAGAGAGTGGGGGTCAATGGATGCTATTCGGATTGGCGGTTGGTGACTAGTGGGGTGCCCCAGGGGTCGGTGCTGGGGCCTCAGCTATTTACCATTTATATAGATGATCTGGAGGAGGGAACCGAGTGCAGGGTGGCGAAATTTGCTGATGACACCAAGATTGGGGGAAAGGCAAATTGTGCAGAGGGTGTGGAGAGTCTGCAGAAGGATCTAGATAGGCTGGGCGAATGGGCCAGGAAATGGCAAATGGAATTTAATGTTGGCAAGTGTGAGGTGGTCCACTTTGGTAGGAGGAATGGTAGGAAGTACTATTACTTACGGGGCGAAAAACTGCAACAGGCGACGGTGCAGAGGGACCTCGGGGTCCTTGTGCATGAGTCGCAAAAACCCAGCTTGCAGGTGCAGCAGGTGGTCAGGAAGGCGAATGGGATGCTGGCCTTCATAGCGAAGGGGGATTGAATATAAAAGTAGGGAGGTCTTGCTGCAGCTGTATAGGGCATTGGTGAGGCCGCAGCTGGAGTACTGTGTGCAGTTTTGGGCCCCGCACCTGCGCAAGGATATTTTGGCCCTGGAGGGAGTGCAGAGGAGGTTTACTCGGCTGATACCGGAGTTGAGGGGATTGAGCTATGAGGAGAGGCTGAATAAACTAGGCTTGTACTCGTTAGAGTTTAGAAGAATGAGGGGAGATCTCATTGAGACGTATAAGATGATGAATGGGATGGATAGGATAGAGGTGGAGAGACTGTTCCCGCTCAAAAAAGACAGTAGGACTAGGGGGCACAGCCTCAAGATAAAGGGGGGGCGGTTTAGAACAGAGTTGAGGAGGAACTTCTTCACTCAAAGGGTGGTGAATCTCTGGAATTCTCTGCCCGTTGAAGTGGTGGAGGCTGCCTCGCTAAATATTTTTAAGAAACGGGTTGATGGGTTTTTGATAAGAGAAGGGATTAAGGGTTATGGGGAGAGGGCGGGAAGGTGGAGCTGAGTCACGACAGATCAGCCATGATCTTATTGAATGGCGGGGCAGGCTCGAGGGGCCAGATGGCCTACTCCTGCTCCTATTTCTTATGTTCTTAAATGTACATCAGGATGTTTTGTAGCTACCATCATTGTCCATCAAGGATCATTCAAGGCCATCACTGCCCCCCCGTCACCAAGATTTGATTTGATTTATTATTGTCACATGTATTAGTATACAGTGAAAAGTATTGTTTCTTGTGCGCTGTATAGACAAAGCATACCATTCATAGAAAAGGAAAGGAGAGAGTGCAGAATGTAGTGTTACAGTCATAGCTAGAATATAGAGAAAGATCAACTTTATGCAAGGTAAGTCCATTCAAAAGTCTGACAGCAGCAGGGAAGAAGCTGTTCTTGAGTCAGTTGGTACTTGTCCTCAGACTTCTGTATCTTTTTCCCGACAGAAGAAGGTGGAAGAGAGAATGTTGTGAATTTGTATTCCAGATCGACAGTGATATTTTTGGCCTTTTTTTTGCAGAGGGTTAGAAGAGAAGGACTTGCAGATGGGAAAGTAAAATCTGCTGCCTCACAGCGCCAGGGACCCGAGTTCGATTCCCACCTCGGGTCACTGTCTGCGTGGAATTTGCACATTCTCCCCATGTCTGCACGGGTTTCCTCCGGGTGCACCGGTTTCCTCTCACAGTCCAAAGATGTGCAAGTTAGGTGGATTGACCATGCTAAATTGTTCAACAATGAGTACATTTGAAAGAAAATATTGCATCAGTTGTAAGTCATTTTGAGATGGCCACATGTCATGAAAGATGCTGGAAAAATGCAAGCTATCCTCCTTTTTCTTTCTTTCTCATTCTTTCTTTCTCATTCTTCCTCCCTTTAACATAGAACCCTACAGTGCAGAAACAGGCCCTTCGGCCCATCGAGTCTGCACCGAACACAATCCCACCCAGACCCTATCCCCATATCCCTACACATTTACCTGCTAATCCCTCTAACCTACACATCCCAGGACACTAAGGGGCAATTTTAGCATAGCCAATGAACCTAACCCGCACATCTTTGGACTGTGGGAGGAAACCGGAGCACCCGGAGAAAACCCACGCAGACACGAGGAGAATGTGCAAACTCCACACAGGCAGTGACCCGAGGTGGGAATCGAACCCAGGACCCTGGAGCTGTGAAGCAGCAGTGCTAACCACTATGCTACCGTGCCACCCTTTATTTAGTTGGTTAGTTGAAAGTGTGACAGAGGCAGGAATTGGCAGTGCCAGTGTTTTGTTGTTCTACAGTTTGAGGCTTTGGGGCCACCCGTATTAATTCTAGAGCCTTGCAGCATAGAACCAACACAGACAGACTGAGAATCATTCTCCAGTTGCTGCAGAATAGTTTTAATCCATCAGGTTTATCTTTAGGGGTAAATCGAACATCTCAACAAGAATGGTAGATTCATTATGTTCAGTCTCATCCCTCATTCCCTTTCCCAGTTTTAGGGAAAAAAGTCTTAAAATTACTAAAGAATGTTTGACACTTTTCATTGTTTACGTAATTTTACTTCTGTCCTTGGAATGGGGGTAATCTTGGCGAGGGCGTCACAGTGGTCAGCACGGCTGCCTCTCAGCGCCGGGGACCCAGATTCAATTCCAGCCCCGGATTCAGTCTTTAAAAGGGGTGCGCAGAGTCAGAAGGTGCGCAGGCACACGGCAAACAGAAACTTGAGCGAACATTGGAGAGCTGAGCAGGTGAATGGCCTGAGTGAGCGTCATTCATTTGATTTATTATTGTCACATGTATTAACAAACAGTGAAAAGTATTGCTTTTTGCGCGCTACACAGTCAAAGCATACCATTCGTAGAGAAGGAAAGGAGAGAGTGCAGAATGTAGTGTTACAGTCATAGCTAGGGTGTAGAGAAAGACCAACTTAATGCAAGGTAGGTCCATTCAAAAGTCTGATGGCAGCCGGGAAGAAGCTGTTCTTGAGTCGGCTGGTACATGACGTCAGACTTCTGTATCTTTCTCCCGACGGAAGAATGTGGAAGAGAGAATGCCCGGTGTGCGTGTGGTCCTTGGTTATGCTGGCTGCTTTTCAGAGGGAGCGGGAAGTGCGGACGGAGTTGATGGATGTGGCGTGCTACCCAGGCAATGCTCAGCGTTCCATCTCCCTGCCGATGTTTACAAGTCCCACGCTGCAGAATTCGAAACGGCATTGCGTCAGAGACGCTGAGAGGGTGACGGGTTATAACAGTGGTGGACCGGTTGTCCGGGAGGGGGGGGGGGGTCACAAGTTTAAATCCCAGCCTGACAAGCTGTGAACTGAAGAAATCTAGTAACTTGTGGACTGGTCCCAGGGGAATGAACTGGTCAAAGAGCCTTTGGCACTAGCCCTCTGTATAGACTCACACAGAGTTTCACAGTGGACTGTGGATTGTCCTGCAGAATGAGTGAGTAAGAGCTGAACTTGGGTCGGCTGTGGCAGGGGGTGAGGTGAGAGGTTGAGGGGGTGGGGGCGGGGGGGGGGGGGAAGTACTTGAGGGGAAAATAAAATTTTGATTCCACTGAGAAATTCTGTGCCTGTCAGGGTTGATGGTCTCGGTTTTTAGACAGGCTCCGGCGCTCCGTCCTGGCAGCTTAGAGAGAGAGATCCTGTCAGTGGGAAAACTAATCTCCCTTTCAATCTCGTTTCAGCTGTTTGAAATCTCCAAACCCGGAGCTCCGTGCTGCCTAACCAACAAAGCAGTGACGCAGGTGCTGTGCTGTCATGGAGACCGAAAGAGAATTCATTCTTGCCAACTTGCTGGCAAGGCTAACATAGATTTTGGTGAGTCCAGTCATGTGATGCACTTTCAACACTTAGGAACCTTACAGTGTAGAAATGGGCCCTTCGGCCCATCAACTTTGCACCGACAACAATCCCACCCAGGCCCTTTCCCCATACTTACCGGCACGGTAGCACAGTGGTTAGCACTGCTGCTTCACAGCTCCAGGGTCCTGGGTTCGATTCCCGGCTCGGGTCACTGCCTGTGTGGAGTTTGCACATTCTCCTCGTGTCTGCGTGGGTTTTCTCCGGGTGCTCCGGTTTCCTCCCACAGTCCAAAGATGTGCGGGTTAGGTTCATTGGCTATGCTAAAAATTGCCCCTTAGTGTCCTGGGATGTGTAGGTTAGAGGGATTAGCAGGTAAAATGTGTAGGGATATGGGGATAGGGTCTGGGTGGGATTGTGTTCGGTGCAGACTCGATGGGCCGAAGGGCCTGTTTCTGCACTGTAGGGTTCTATGTTCTATGTTTACCCACTAACCTACACATCCCGGGACACTAAGGAGCAATTTAGCTTGGCCAAACCGCCTAACCCGCACATCTTTGGACTGTGGGAGGAAACCAGAGCGAGCACGCCCACGCAGATATGGGGAGAATGTGCAAACTCCACACGGACAGTGACCCGAGCCGGGAATCGAACCCAGGTCCCCGGAGCTGTGAAGCAACAGTGCGAACCACTGTGCTACCGTGCCGCCGCCCCAGACTCCAGACACTTAAAGGAGACGTTCATTTTCTTCCCCTCCAAGCCTGCATGTTAAACCCCAACCCTGCGGAGGATAAAAACCCTCCATCAAAGTACAGCAACGTCTAACTACAGTAAAATACTGCAAATGCTGGAAATCTGCGACAAAAACAGAAGATGCTGGAATAATGGTCTGTGAAGAGAAAAACAGAGGGTGGGATTTTCCAGCCTAGCCGCGGCATGTTTTCCAGTGGCAGAGGCGGCTTGCCCTTAGATGCTGTTGGGATCTTCCAGTGCCATCAATGTCTGAACCATTTTGTGTGGCTCGCGACCCTCCCCCCTCCCCAGTGCTGGGGAACCCGCTGCGAGGGATCACCTTCAGCGGCACTGGAAGATCCCGCCAGTGGGAAGGACTGGAAAATCCCTCCCAGAGTTAACTGCCGCGATTTTACCACCTCACCGCACCCGACGATCAGCGCAGTGAGCTGGGAAAATAGGGCGCGATGCTAAAAATCTGATTCACGCCCGATGTAAAACAATTCTTGCCAGCCCCCTTCGAGTGTCGCAAACTGCTTTGTGCCCAGAAAGGACCCAGAGATTGTTAGTACGAGATCAACTGTCTTTAGGGAGTTGCACCCCACACCCCCTGACTCCCTGAACCAAGACTCCAACAGCAAGTCAAAGCTTTCAGGAGAGACGGGGATGTGAGAAATCTGATACAGAAAAAGTCAGTGAGGAGAAAAGAAGCCAATGGCTTGGGTAATATTATAAAGGAATGTTTGTTTATTAGTGTCACAAGTGAGCTTAGATTAACACTGCAATGAAGTTACTGTGAAAATCCCCTAGTTGTCACACTCCGGCACCTGTTCTGGTACATTGAGGGAGAATTTAGCGTGGCCAATGCACCTAACCAGTATGCCCTTCGGACTGTGGGAGGAAACCGGAGTGCCCAGAAGAAACCCATGCAAACACAAGGAGAACATGCAAACTCCACACAGACAGTGACCCAAGCCGGGAATCAAACCCAGCTCCCTGGTGCTATGCGGCAGCAGTGCTAACCACTGTACAACCATGCCACCCCAGAATGAACGTTGAAGGTGATGGCCTAGTGGTATTATCGCTGGGCTATTAATCCAGAAACTCAGCTAATGTTCTGGGGACCCAGGTTCGAATCCTGCCATAGCAGATGGTGGAATTTGAATTCAGTAAAAAATATCTGGAATTAAGAATCTACTGATGACCGTGAAACCATTGTCGATTGTCGGAAAAACCCATCCGGTTCACTAATGTCCTTTAGGGAAGGAAATCTGCTGTCCTTACCCGATCTGGCCTACACGTGACTCCAAAGCCACAGCGATAAGGTTGACACCCAACTGCCCTCCAAGGGCAACTAGAGATGGGCAATAAATGCTGGCCAGCCAGTGATGCCCATGTCCCATAAATGAATTTTGAATAAATAAATACCACTAAAAACATACAGAGTTAAAAAACTGTTCGGTGTTGCCTTGTGATTCTACTTTTCTTTGGAAGATCGTGTGACCATTTCCCAGACAGCTGCATGGTTGCTGTTGCGATGAGGAATCTGAGGCCTGTTTGCTAGCAGAACCTCTCTTCCGTAAGAATTACCTGTATCGCCGGCAGCTGCCAGTAACTAATGACGCTAACCCGGAGCAGTCCTGGAATATTTATCGCCTGAAATTTTTTTATGACGCTTCAGGGACTGAACCCTGTCTGTCACCAGCCGTACTTTATCAAGATGAGTCAGACCCAGCAGGGTGGATGATACCTTCGCCGTGGCACTTGGCAAGATAAATTGTCACTGCTCCTAATTGCCATTCTGAGGTTCAAATGGTTGAGGAAGCATTTGAATTGTCTGCACGTGACATGTAAAGCACTTCCTCCCATTGCACGCTCACTCTTGTGTTTACAGAAGCTGTTTTTCCGTTTATCAGAGGCTTTGGATTTTAATGATTTCGGGTTGCTCATATAGAAGGGCAGAGCATGCCCCCCCCACCCCAATCGACTCCCCAGCCTTTTTATTTTCACTCGTTCAGAGGTTGTGGGGCAGACCAGCGTTCGTTGCCTGTCCCTAATTGCCCTTGAGAAGGTGGCGGTGGTGAGCTGCTCCTTTGAATCGTCGCAGTCTGCGCAGTGCAGCTGTTCCAGTCATTTCAAAAGGAGAAGCTTTATCATGGTTTCCACCCCCCACAACACCGCCCCCCCCCCTCCCCCGCACTCCCCCCCCCTTCCCCCTCCCCCACCCCCACCACCAACCCCATCCCAGAGGTTGTCTGGAGATGTGTCATGTGAGGCGAGCTACTTAATGGAGGTGATTCCACAACCCCGCTGAGGTAGCTTCCTATCCCTGAAATTTAATAATATTCAGGTTGGTGGCACAGAGTGTGGGAGATTCTAGTGCGGACTCCCACGGAGAAAAAAAAAACAGTGCGATTTACTCCAATTTTCCTGCGATTTCAACATTTGGAACTTTTTTTTGAGAGAATTCCACCCAATATGCGGGTGTTCTTATCGAGAAAAATGCGGCGGCCATTTTGTGCACGGTGACACGCCACAGGGCCCAGTGAGAGGCGGAAGGCAGACGCTGTGCGATGGTTGATGAAGGGACATTGGCCAGACCTCTGGGAGAGCTTGAAGACCGGACACTGGGATTGTTGGTGTAGACACCACATCAGGCAGACAACTCCGGGGATGACTGAACATCCCAGTTTTGACAGCACAGCCCAGAATTTTCATTTGAAGATCCCAACAATTTCCTCAACATTGTTCTATCCCAGTTTCCCAACCTTTCGCTTTTTGGGCAGCCAAGGCAATGCTCCCTCCCTGCCGAAGGTTGTGGGTTCAAGCCAAGCTTCAGGAATTGGGGATATAATCCGGTCCACTGCAATTCTGACCCATAGAATCCCCACAGTGCAGAAGGAGGCCATTTGGCCCATTGCATCTGCACCTTCTCTCTGACAGAGTATCTTACCCAGGCCCTTTCCCCTTAGCCCCACATGTTTACCACGGCTAACCCACCTAACTAATACTGAGGGGCAATTCTGCACGGCCAATCCACCAGTAAGATGGGGCACGATGCCATCAAGATAACAAATGCAGCCAGAATGTTAGCCGAGACGACGCAGCAGAGGTGGGAAGGGAGGCGGCTGGAGAAAGGCGGCTGGGGGGAGAGGCGGCTCAGGAGCGAGGGGGCTGAGGGGAGATGTGGGGCTCAGACACCATCAGGTGATCGACACCTCCATCTCTCTCTCTTCCCAGCTCTGCTGCATCAACTTAGTTAACATCCTGGCTGCATGTGGTATTTACATAAGAACATAAGAAATAGGAGCAGGAGTAGGCCATCTGGCCCTTCGAGCCTGCCCCACCATTCAATAAGATCATGGCTGATCTGTCGTGACTCAGCTCCACGTTCCCGCCCTCTCCCGATAACCCTTAATCCCCTCTCTTATCAAAAACCCATCAACCCGTTTCTTAAAAATATTTAGCGAGGCAGCCTTCACCACTTCAACGGGCAGAGAATTCCAGAGATTCACCACCCTTTGAGTGAAGAATTTCCTCCTCAACTCCGTTCTAAACCGCCTCCCCTTTATCTTGAGGCTGTGCCCCCTCGTCCTACTGTCTTTTTTGAGCGGGAAGAGTCTCTCCACCTCTATCCTACCCATCCCATTCATCATCTTATTTGACACTGTCACACCCCATCATACTGCTGGATTGGCCATATTGAGTCTGTGTCTCAAAATGTGTAAGTTAAGTGGATTGGCCGTGATAAATGTGTGGGGCTATGGTGATAGGCCGAGGGAGAGGGCCTGGTTAAGATTCTCTGTCAGAGAGTCATTGCAGACTCAATGGGATGAATGGCCTCCTGCAGGGGATCTGTGGGTCAGAATGGCAGGGATTGTGATCCAGGGGGTCTCATAGGATCTCTCCGGGCCCCACATCCGTCTCTTAGCAACCATGAGCTTGCTGATGACGGAGGGGTGTGAGGCAGGTACAGCTCCAGGTCAATGGGGGAGGGGAAGCCAGGGGGAGACACAGCTCCGTACTGAACTGGAGTGAGGCACTATACACCACCTCAGACCCACTTAATGGCAGCTCAGTATTGCCAAGAGGTGCAATGCTTTTAATATTCATTCCTGGGATGTGGGCATTATTGGCTGGGCCAGCATTTATTACCCATCCCTGTGGGCAAATTCAGAGTGGATATGGAGTTAGGCCAAACCAGTTAAGGATGACAGAATTCCATCCCCAGAAGACACTATTGAACCAGATGAGATTTCACAACAACGGTTTCATGGTCGTCATTCGACTTTTAATTCCAATTTTTTTTATTGAATTCAAATTTCATCATCTGCTGTGATGGGATTCGAACCCGGGCTCCCAGAGTGTTACCCTGGGTCTCTGGATTCCTAGGCCAGCGACAATACCGCTAGTGCCAAAGGATGCTATACATCTGCAATCGAATAGCCCTCTTGGGTGGCACAGTGGTTAGCACCGCTGCCTCGCAATGCCAGGGACCCAGGTTCGATTCCGGCCTCGGGTCACTATCTGAGTGGAGTATGCACATTGTCCCCGTGCCTGCGTGGGTTCTCTCTGAGTGTTCTGGGTTCCTTTTAGATTAGGTGCTTTGGCCATGTTAAATTTTTTCTTTGTGCACCAAGATGTGTAGGTTAGGTGGATTAGCCAAGCGTGTGGGGTTACAGGGATAGGATACTCTGTCAGAGAATTGGTACAGACTCGATGGGCCGAATGGATTCCTTCTGCACTGTAGGGATTTATGCGTCAGGATTGCATTGGACTGGATTCTGTTCCCAACTCCTGCAGTATGACTTCAACCTGCAAACTTCAGAAGGAAGGACATTGCCATACAAACCAACTTGCTGACACCAAGCACTAAACTGGGGTGGCACCTTGGTTAGCACTGCTGCTTTACAGTGCCAGAGACCTGTGTTGGATTCTTGGCGTGGGTCACTGTCTGTGTGGAGTTAGTATGTTCTCCCTGTGTCTGTGTGGCTTTCCTCCGGGTGCTCTGGTTTCCTCCCATAGTCCAAAGATGTATGCGTTAGGTGAATTGGCCATGCTAAGTTAGTGTCAGGGGGACTTGCCAGGGTAAATGCATGGGGTTACGAGGATAGGGCCTGGGCGGGATTGTGGTCAGTGCAGATTTGATGGGCAAATGGTCTCCTCCTGCACTGTAGGATTCTATGAAATGCATAAAATGAGACGTACAAGATGATGAATGGGATGGATAGGATAGAGGTGGAGAGACTCTTCCCGCTCAAAAAAGACAGTAGGACTAGGGGGCACAGCCTCAAGATAAAGGGGAGGAGGTTTAGAACGGAGTTGAGGAAGAACTTCTTCACTCAAAGGGTGGTGAATCTCTGGAATTCTCTGCCCGTTGAAGTGGTGGAGGCTGCCTCGCTAAATATTTTTGAGACGCGGGTTGATGGGTTTTTGATAAGAGAAGGGATTAAGGGTTATGGGGAGAGGGCAGGAAGGTGGAACTGAGCCACGACAGATCAGCCATGATCTTATTGAATGGCGGGGCAGGCTCGAAGGGCTAGATGGCCTACTCCTGCTCCTATTTCTTATGTTCTTATGTAAAAAGGTTGTTGCCAAGCCTTCGGCTGGAATTAGCTGGCAAGCGCTGCCCACTGCAACCGTGCAGAGCGAGAAGATCCAAGATCCCGTGTGTGGTCTGTGCTGTGTGTGAGCCAGAATTGAACTTGACATTCCTGAGCTGTGAAATGGCACTGTCAGTCAGGATTCACACCCTGTGTGCGTTGACGCTCGCTGGGAATGTGTGGATGTCAATTTGGCCCGGCCATTCCTGCCCCTCCCCCCAACATTATCCAGCTGACACTCGGCAAGAAGTTCGCTGGGAGAGAAGTGACCATCTCAGTGACGGGCCCGAGTCCCTGCTTTCTCTCAAGGCGAGCAGAGATTTGCAAAAACATTTAAAGATAGTCACAACTTCCTGATCAAAAAAAAGCTGTGTTTTTGCACTGCAGCTTTGTTAAAGTCACATTGGTATAATCCAAATGATCTACTTGGTTTTCCGATTCATCCTTGTCTGAACTGGTTACCCAGAGAAATAGGGATGGAAAATGCACACCAGCTGTTGCTCTCCTGCCAGTCACCTTGCACGGAGTAAATGGGAATGGCTAAGCCAGACGAATCTCTGTCAGATGCCCACGACAGCTGGCTCAGTGGGAGCTCAATCCATCAACTTGTTACTTTCTGTCAATGAAACATTTTCGTTCACTAATTATTGTCAATTAATTAGTGCGGCCTACTTCTGAAGCTGGTAACAATCCCAAACTCTTGCATTGGTCTAAAGCAGCAATGTGTGCTCCTATGTTACATAGAAACATAGAAGATAGGAGCCGGAGGCCATTTGGCCCTTCGAGCCAGCTCCACCCTTCATCACGATCACGGCTGATTGTCCAACTCAATAGCCTAATCCTGCTTTCTCCCCATAACCTTTGATCCCATTCACCCCAAGTGTTATATCCAGCTGCCTCTTGAATACATTCAATGTTGTGGCAGGATTGCGCAGGATCAGACTCTCAATATAAGGTTTTTTTTCTTTTTACCCATTTGTGGGACATGGGTGCCACTGGCTGACCAGCATTTATTACCCATCCCGTGTTCAGCCCTTGAACTGAATGGCTTGCTCGGACATTTCAGAGGGCACTTGAGAGTCAACCACATTGTTGTGGCTCTGGAGTAGGCCAGGTCAGGTAAGGATGGCAGATTTCCTCCCCTAAAGGGACTTTAGTGAACCAGATGGATTTTTCTAACAATCGACAATGGTCATCAGTGGATACTTAATTCCAGATATTTTTATTGAATTCAAATGCCACCATCTGCCGTGGTGGGATTTGATCCTGGGTCCCCAGAACATTAACTAAGTTTCTGGATTAATAGTCAAGTGATAATACCAGGAGGCCATCACCTCCCCTATCATACGCTCGCTACTTTTTTGGGACTCAATGACCCAACAATTTGAGGGCAACTAGAGATGGACAGTTAACTCGAATGCCCAAAGATCCCTGTCCTGCTGTTAGGACAGAGAAAATTACAGCACAGGAACAAGTCCGTCAGCCCTCCAAACCTGTGCCAATGTTGATGCCTGAACTAAAATTTTAAAAAACCTTCTGCCCTAAATCGATCCGCATCCCCCTATTCCCTCCCTATTCATGTACCCATCCAGATGCCTCTTAAATGTTGCTAATGTGCCAGCTTCCACCACCTCCTCTGGCAGCACGGTCCAGGCACCCACCATCCTCTGCGTGAAAAACTTGCTCCGCACATCCCCTTTAAACTTTCCCCCTTGAACCTTGTAATTGACACTTCCACCCTGGGAGAAAGCCTCTTGACTATCCACCCTGTCTATCCTTCCTGTAATTTTGTAGACATTTTGTAGATTTTTTTAGCTTTGTGAGTGCAGCATTTCACTAGCTGCCTTATCATTGCGCTGCATTCAGTGTCAGGAAATTGCTATACTAGTGCGGTGGATACAAACTACATTTGCCATGGAGAGTTAGCACTGATCTAATGTAAGATAAGAAGCTTGCCTTGAAGACATTTATGATCGATGCTTGTTTAATCCACTTAAATTCAAACAGAAAGAACATTATAGCCTCCCGAACGGCTTTTAGCCATAGGCCAGGAGTTAATTACCGCAAACATATCTCTCTGTGGCATTGAAAACAAAGTGGATTCTCATTCCTTTGAGTATTAATTGTTATTGGAGTTTTTTTTTTAAATGCTAAATTTATCATTTAAAGGCTATTTTTACTTTCAGTCTCTTTTGTTTCTTAGCACTGCTGCCTCACAGCGGCAGGGACCCAGGTTCAGTTCCCGGCTTGGGTCATTATCTGTGTGTAGGTTGCACATTCTTCCCGTGTCTATGTGGGTTTCCTCTGGGTGCTCTGGTTTCCAAAGATGTGCTGGTTAGGGTGTATTGGCCGTACTAAATTCTCCCTCAGTGTGCCTGAACAGGCACTGGAGAGTGGCGACTAGGGGATTTTCACAGTAACTTCGTTGCAGTGTGGATATAAGCCTACTTGTGACTAATAAATAAATTTTACTTTAACAGCGCTGTGGGTATATGAGTGATTTTATATATGCTTAAGCCCTGTCTGCTTCAGTCTATGCAAAGACTTCAATTTATTTATTTCTGCCTATGCAACTAACTTTCCTAACTTGACTACATTTTAAAACTCAGAAGACTAAAAGTTAACTAAAAATTGACTGCATTTCTGAAGGATGCAGGCAGACAATAGCAGCTGCAAGAATTGTTTTTCTCAGTTGGAGACAGCCTGCGAAAAACACTTCCAATAACAAGATAAGGGTTGAAGTATAGTTTGGAACTATGCATTCAGTTTTCAGTTTCTGAGATAACCAGTTCAGTCTAGTACAGTACAGCGACAGGCTTGCTTAGAAACCAGTGGACTACAGCAGTTTACGTAGAACATAGAACATTACGGTGCAGTACAGGCCCTTCGGCCCTTGATGTTACGCCGACCAGTGGAACCAATCTAATGACCCTCTGACCTAAACTATTCCAATATCATCCATATGCCTATCCAATGACCATTTGAATGCCTTCCAAGTTGGCGAGTCCACTACTATAGAACATTACAGCGTAGCACAGGCCCTTCGGCCCTCGAAAGTAAGTGGGTTTTAGTAAGTGGGCTCCCTACCACGTTGCTAAGGGCAATTAGGGATGGGCAATAAATGTTGGCCTTATCAAGGACACTCAAGTTCATACTGCCCATAAAACTCTGATTGCCATATCCCATGTCTGCACCCGTACAAAGCCCTATCAAACTGTCTCCATCAAACGCCACAGGATTCTTGTGCCCAGTGAGTTTAAGAACATTTGTTTTGAATAGTGCTGAAGAGAAAAATGTGTTGCTGAAGCTTTTCATATTGCACTCGTCAGGACAAACACAAGGATGCCAGCTTTCAAATAATTGTTCTGGGAACCCGGGTTCGAATCCCACCACAGCAGATGGTGACATTTGAATTCGATTAAAAACCTGGAATTAAAAGTCTATCGTGAAACCATTATCAATTGTTGGAAAAACCCATCTGCTTCACTAATGTCTTTTAGGGAAGGAAATCTGCTGTCCTTACCTGGTCTGGCCTACATGTGACTCCAGACCCATAGCAATGTGGTTGACTCTTAACTCTCCTCAGGGATGGGCAATAATTACTGACCCAGCCAGAGATACCCACATCCCATGAATGAATAAAAAAAAATTATAATTTCTACACTAAAATGAAAAGAAAATACTCTGAAAACAAAACAGAAAATGTTGGATGAACTCGGTAGGTCTGGTAGCATCTGTGGAGAGAGAAACAGATTTCTTGGCTTGTGTCTAGTTTACCAATATTTCACAGAATCCCTAGAGTGCAGAAGGAGGCCATTTGGCCCATCGAGTCCGCACCAACCACAATTTCACCCAGGCCCTATCCCCGTGAATGTACTCTAGCTAGTCTCCCTTACATTAAGGGGCAATTTAACATGGCAAATCCATCTAACCCGCACATCTTTGGACTGTGAGAGGAAACTGGAGCACCCAGGCAGATACGGGGAGAACCCACACAGACAGTAAGCCAAGCCGGGAATTGAACCGAGATCGCTGGTGCAGTGAGGCAGCAGTGCTATCAACTGTGCCGCTGGAAAATTGTGGCCAGTTCAAACTTACCAGCAGCAGGAGAGGTTATGGCATAGTGCTTTTGTCGCTGGCCTAGTAACCCAGAGATTCAGGTTACTGCTCTAGGGACCCAGGTTCGAATCCCACCATGGCAGATGGTGAAATTTGAATTCAAGAAAAATCTGGAATTAAGAATCTACTGATGACCATGGAACCATTGTCAATTGTTGTAAAAAATCCATTTGGTTCTCCAATGTTCTTTATGGAAGGAAATCTGCTGTCCTTATGCTGTCTGACCGACATGAGACACCAAAGCCACAGCAAAGTGGTTGACTCTTAAATGCCCTCAGGGATGGGCAATAAATGTTGGCTCAGCCAGCAACATCTGCATCCCATGAGCAAATATTTAAAAAAAATCCTCGTTTCCTTCCAATAGATCTGTTCCGCAGAGTAATTTGAGAGTGTTTTTTTCTCAAGAGCTGTGAAGCAAATCAAAAGCTTGATAAATGTACCATAAATTTAAATTTATGCCTCTTACAGAATGTACCACCGGTATCTCTCAGCAAAATTAATTTTGCACGACAGTGCTGACAGCTTTGGGCTCTGCAAAATATTAATTATGGGAATATTTTTGGTTTTGCGGGATTTGTGCCAAAGGATTAAAATGTTGTTGTCCAGGGGGCTCGGGCCATTGTGGTATTTTCTTTTCGCTCGTGAGAATCATAGGATCCTACAGTGCGGAAGGAAGCCTTTCGGCCCATCGAGTCTGCACTGACCACCCAGGTCCTATCCCCATAACCCCATGCATTTACGCTGGTTAGTCCCCCTGACACTACGGGGTAACTTAGCGTGACCAATCCACCTAACCCGTGGGGGAAACCTGAGCACCTGGAGGATACCCACGCAGAAACGGGGAGAATGTGCAAACTTCACACACACACACACACAGACAGTGACCCAAGCTGAGAATTGAACCGGGGTCCCTGACGCTGTGAGGCAGCAGTGCTAACCACTGTGCCGCCGTGCTGCCTAGGGAGCGAATGAGCCGAGTCTCAGTGAAGTCTTGGATGCATTGCCCACACTCGTGGGGGGCGATTCCTCAACTCACAAGCTGGAATCTTGTCCTGTCGACAGCCCGTGATGGAGATCCAGGTTCACTTACCCGTGTGCCAAAGTCTTTTCCCAGCGCCAACGTCCTATAAAATAGGCTGATTATCCTCGGGGGGGGCTGAGGGGAGAGGAGAAATCTGCACTTTCCATTTGTGGCATGTGCTATGTCAGTATCGGAGCTGGAACTAACCGAGTCTTCCTGGGGAAAAGAATTAACGCTCTTTCACATCGTCTGCAGAAGTCTCGAATCGTTTCACCATCTGTGCTGCTTGCCTCTTAAAATTATTTTGCTCATTAACTCCCCCCCAGGCTAAATCTCAGTTTATTAACTACAATTTGGTGCGCTGAAGAAATAACCGTTTGTCTAAATTGGTGTCAGAGGCTAATTCAGCCAGTGAAACAAGTGTCCCTCGCCACCTCTTCACCCCCCCCTCACCCCCCCCCCCCCCCCCTCAAGCATTGGAGACAGTGCAAGACAGGTGCTCACTCAGTCGACCTGTTCCATTCATTTCAATATTAGAAACATAGGGCCCAATTTTGCCATTAAATTGCATCCGTTTTCAGGAACAAGTCTGAAGTCAGGTATGAGGGAAGTCTATGATCTGCACTGTGTTTGAGATCAGTGAGGAGGAAGGGGGGGGTCCGCTGTCATTCTGTCTGAGATCAGTGAGGGGGAAGGGGGGGGATCCGCTGTCACTCTGTCTGAGATCAGTGAGGGGGAAGAGGGGGGGGTCCGCTGTCACTCTGTCTGAGATCAGTGAGGGGGAAGGGGGGGGTCCGTTGTCATTCTGTCTGAGATCAGTGAGGGGGAAGAGGGGGGGGTCCGCTGTCACTCTGTCTGAGATCAGTGAGGGGAAGAGGGGGGGGTCCCGTTGTCACTCTGTCTGAGATCAGTGAGGGGGAAGAGGGGGGGGGGGGTCCGCTGTCACTCTGTCTGAGATCAGTGAGGGGGAAGAGGGGGGGGTCCGCTGTCACTCTGTCTGAGATCAGTGAGGGGGAAGAGGGGGGGGTCCCGCTGTCACTCTGCCTGAGATCAGTGAGGGGGAAGAGGGGGGGGGTCCGCTGTCACTCTGCCTGAGATCAGTGAGGGGGAAGGGGGGGGGTCTGCTGTCACTCTGCCTGAGATCAGTGAGGGGGAAGGGGGGGGCCCGCTGTCACTCTGCCTGAGATCAGTGAGGGGGAAGAGGGGGGGGTTCACTGTCACTCTGTCTGAGATCAGTGAGGGGGAAGGGGGGGGTCCGCTGTCACTCTGCCTGAGATCAGTGAGGGGGAAGGGGGGGGTCCGCTGTCACTCTGTCTGAGATCAGTGAGAGGGAAGGGGGGGGTCCGTTGTCACTCTGCCTGAGATCAGTGAGGGGGAAGGGGGGGGAGGGTCCGCTGTCACTCTGTCTGAGATCAGTGAGGGGGAAGAGGGGGGTCCGCTGTCACTCTGCCTGAGATCAGTGAGGGGGAAGGGGGGGTCCGCTGTCACTCTGCCTGAGATCAGTGAGGGGGAAGGGGGGGGTCCGCTGTCACTCTGTCTGAGATCAGTGAGGGGGAAGGGAGGGGTCCGCTGTCACTCTGCCAGAGATCAGTGAGGGGGAAGGGGGGGGTCGACTGTCACTCTGCCTGAGATCAGTGAGGGGGAAGGGGGGGGTCCGCTGTTACTCTGCCTGAGATCAGTGAGGGGGAAGGGGGGGGTCCGCTGTCACTCTGTCTGAGATCAGTGAGGGGGAAGAGGGGGGGGTCCGCTGTTACTCTGCCTGAGATCAGTGAGGGGGAAGGGGGGGGGGGTCCGCTGTTACTCTGCCTGAGATCAGTGAGGGGGAAGGGGGGGGTCCGCTGTCACTCTGTCTGAGATCAGTGAGGGGGAAGGGAGGGGTCCGCTGTCACTCTGCTTGAGATCAGTGAGGGGGAAGGGGGGGGTCGACTGTCACTCTGCCTGAGATCAGTGAGGGGGAAGGGGGGGGGGTTCCGCTGTCACTCTGCCTGAGATCAGTGAGGGGGAAGAGGGGCGGGGGTCCGCTGTCACTCTGTCTGAGATCAGTGAGGGGGAAGAGGGGGGGGTCCGCTGTCACTCTGCCTGAGATCAGTGAGGGGGAAGGGGGGGGGGTTCCGCTGTCACTCTGTCTGAGATCAGTGAGGGGGAAGAGGGGGGGGGTCCGCTGTCACTCTGTCTGAGATCAGTGAGGGGGAAGAGGGGGGGGTCCGCTGTCACTCTGCCTGAGATCAGTGGTGGGGAAGAGGGGGGGGGTCCGCTGTCACTCTGCCTGAGCACAGTAAAAAGTCTGACAACACCAGGTTTTAGTCCAACCGATTTATTTGATAATATTCTCACAAGCTTTCGAGGGTGCTGCCTCTTTGTCAAGTGAATGGAGAGTTCTGGCCTCAGACAGACAGAGCATACAAAGTACAGACAGTTGCTGATTAGAATGCGAATCCTTACACCTAACCTGCTGTTCAATTCTTAAAGTGGCTGATAATGTGAGTGGAAGGAGCATTGATCACAGTTTAAAGAGATGTGTATTGTCTCCAGACAGTACAGTAAGTGAGGTTTTGCAAACCCAGGCAAGTCACGGGGGTTACAGATAGTGCGACATGAACCCAAGATCCCTGTTGAGACCGTCCTCATGTGTGCGGAACTTGGCTATCAGTCTCTGTTCAGCGACTCTGCGCTGTCGTGTGTCATGAAGGCCGCCTTGGAGAATGCTTACCCGAAGGTCAGAGGCTGAATGCCCGTGACCGCTGAAGTGTTCGCCAACAGGAAGGGAACAGTCTTGCCTGGTGACTGTCGAGCGATGTTCATTCATCCGTTGTCGTAGCGTCTGCATGGTCTCCCCAACGTACCATGCTTCGGGACATCCTTTCTTGCAACGTATCAGGTAGACAATGTTGGCCGAGTTGCAAGAGTATTTACCATGTACCTGGTGGATGGTATTCTCACGTGTGATGATGGTATCCATGTCGATGATCCGGCATGTCTTGCAGAGGTTGCTGTGGCAGGGTTGTGTGGTATTGTGGTCACTGTTCTCCTGAAGGCTGGGTAGTTTGCTGCGAACAATGGTTTGTTTGAGGTTGTGTGGTTGTCTGAAAGCAAGAAGTGGGGGTGTGGGGATAGCCCTGGCGAGATGTTTGTCTTCATCAATGATATGTTGAAGACTCCGGAGAAGATGTCGTAGCTTCTCCGCTCCGGGGAAGTACTGGACGACGAAGGGTACTCTGTCCATTGTGTCCCGTGTTTGCCTTCTGAGGAGATCGGTGCGGTTTTTCTCTGTGGCACATCGGAACTGCCGATCTATGAGTCGAGCACCATATCCTGTTCTTATGAGGGCATCTTTCAGGGTCTGGAGGTGTCTGTCACGATCCTCCTCATCTGAGCAAATCCTGTGTATACGGAGGGCTTGTCCATAGGGAATAGCTTCTTTAAGAAGCTATTCCCTATGGACAAGCCCTCCGTATACACAGGATTTGCTCAGATGAGGAGGATCGTGACAGACACCTCCAGACCCTGAAAGATGCCCTCATAAGAACAGGATATGGTGCTCGACTCATAGATCGGCAGTTCCGATGTGCCACAGAGAAAAACCGCACCGATCTCCTCAGAAGGCAAACACGGGACACAATGGACAGAGTACCCTTCGTCGTCCAGTACTTCCCCGGAGCGGAGAAGCTACGACATCTTCTCCGGAGTCTTCAACATATCATTGATGAAGACAAACATCTCGCCAGGGCTATCCCCACACCCCCACTTCTTGCTTTCAGACAACCACACAACCTCAAACAAACCATTGTTCGCAGCAAACTACCCAGCCTTCAGGAGAACAGTGACCACAATACCACACAACCCTGCCACAGCAACCTCTGCAAGACATGCCGGATCATCGACATGGATACCATCATCACACGTGAGAATACCATCCACCAGGTACATGGTAAATACTCTTGCAACTCGGCCAACATTGTCTACCTGATACGTTGCAAGAAAGGATGTCCCGAAGCATGGTACGTTGGGGAGACCATGCAGACGCTACGACAACGGATGAATGAACATCGCTCGACAGTCACCAGGCAAGACTGTTCCCTTCCTGTTGGCGAACACTTCAGCGGTCACGGGCATTCAGCCTCTGACCTTCGGGTAAGCATTCTCCAAGGCGGCCTTCATGACACACGACAGCGCAGAGTCGCTGAACAGAGACTGATAGCCAAGTTCCGCACACATGAGGACGGTCTCAACAGGGATCTTGGGTTCATGTCGCACTATCTGTAACCCCCGTGACTTGCCTGGGTTTGCAAAACCTCACTTACTGTACTGTCTGGAGACAATACACATCTCTTTAAACTGTGATCAATGCTCCTTCCACTCACATTATCAGCCACTTTAAGAATTGAACAGCAGGTTAGGTGTAAGGATTCGCATTCTAATCAGCAACTGTCTGTACTTTGTATGCTCTGTCTGTCTGAGGCCAGAACTCTCCATTCACTTGACAAAGAGGCAGCACCCTCGAAAGCTTGTGAGAATATTATCAAATAAATCGGTTGGACTAAAACCTGGTGTTGTCAGACTTTTTACTGTGTTTACGCCAGTCCAACGCCGGCATACCCACATCATGACTCTGCCTGAGATCAGTGAGTGCGAAGGTGGGGGTCCGCTGTCACTCTGTCTGAGAGCAGTGAGGGGGAAGAGGGGGGGGGGGGTCCGCTGTCACTCTACCTGAGATCAGTGAGGGGGAAGGGGGGGGGTTCGCTGTCACTCTCCCTGAGATCAGTGATGGGGAAGGGGGAAAGGGCCCATGATCAGTCTGGGTGGTGTGGGGTATGGCGATAAGGGGGTCAGTAATGTTGTGGGGGTGGGGCAATGTCTCTGGGGGGCCGGGGGAGGCATTATCAGGGGGATATTATGATGAGTACGTGGGATTTAATGGGATTGGGAGTTACAGATAGTTCTATGGCCCGGTAGGTAGGTATATGATCGGCACAACTTGTGGGCCGAAGGGCCTGTAGTGTTCTATGTTCTATTATCTGGGAGCGATGTGGCAGGGGAGCTGCACTCTATCATATTTTTTCTGCGCATGCACAGCTGGAGGCACCGATTGGAGCTGTAGGATTTTGGGCGCCTTGTGCCCTGCCCACAGGATTCTGCAGCTCAGTTTGGAATTGCTGATACCTTTTCAGGCAGAGTGCGCATGGGGGCACCTGAGAACGGGTCTAAAACTCAGATCTGAAACATTTGCAGTTTCCAGTCCGCCCAGCACTTAGAAACAAAATGGTACAATCGGGCCCTGAGACGAGAAGCAGGAGGAGGCCATTTGGCCCTTTGAGTCTTCTCTGCCATTCATTTTGATCGTGGCTGATCATCAAATCCAAATTCCGATTCCACTTCCCCCCCCCCCCCCACCCAAATCCCTTGATCCCTTTAGCTCGTAGAGCTTTATCTAACTTCACCACACAATGCTTTGACCTCAACTATATTCAGTGATAATGCGTTCCACACGTTCACCACCCTTTGGGTGAAGAAATTTCTCCTCACCTCAGCTCTAAACAGTTTATCCCTTAGCCTCAAACTATGACCCCTAGTTCTGGACTCTCCCACCATCGGGAATATTGCTGCTGGAAGGAGTTTTATTAAAAGCAATGACTCAATGATGGTTCTGGGATTGTTACATTCTGCATTTAACAGCCACCCTGGATCTGCCATAGAACCAGAGAAAAGTTACAGCACAGAAGGAGGCCATTCAGGCAGGCGTGGAGAAGTGCCCTTGCTAACCCCACCTTCCTGCACCTAGCCAATAGCCTGCAGCACTGAAGGCGCAGACCCAGGTACTTTTTAAGAGAGTTTAGGGTCTCTGCTTCCACCACCAACTCAGGCAGCAAATTTCTCATGTCCGCTCTATACCTTCTGCCACTTACCCTGAATCTATGTCCCCTGGCTTTTGAACTCTCTGCCAAGGGAAGCAACTTCATCCTGTTCACTCTATATCTCCCTCCCATAATTGTGTATATCTCTATCAAGTCACCTTCAACCTTCTTTGTTACAAGAAAAATAATACCAGCCTATCCAATCTATCCTCAATCTAAAGCCCTGGCAACATGTCTTGCTGCCCTCGTGAGGCAATCAAAACTAGCCCAGGAGAAGTTGTGGACCAAAATTTACCTTTAAGGTTAGGTTCATTGGCTATGCTAAAAAATTGCCCCTTAGTATCCTGGGATGTGTAGGTTAGAGGGATTAGCAGGTAAAATGTGTCGGGACATGGGGATAGGGTCTGGGTGGGATTGTGTTCGGTGCAGACTCGATGGGCCGAAGGGCCTGTTTCTGCACTGTAGGATTCTATGTTTAAGAACACTTATCCCTGTACAACCTCTGCACCTAGGAACAGGTTCAAATTCCTTTTCAATTAGCACCTGGTTATCACATCAGATGACGAAATAGAACATAGAACATAGAACACTACAGCACAAACAGGCCCTTCGGCCCACGAGTTGCGCCGATCACATCAACACCTATCTATAACCCCCAATCCCATAAAACTCCATATACTCATCCAGAAGTCTTTTAAAAGACCCCAGCGAGTTCGCCTCCACCACCACTGACGGCAGCCGATTCCACTCACTCACCACCCTCTGAGTGAAAAACTTACCCCTAACATCACTTCTGTACTTTCCTCCCCGCACCTTAAATCTGTGTCCTCTCGTAGCGACCATTTCAACCCGGGGAAATAGCCTCTGAGAATCCACCCTATCCATTCCTCTCAACATTTTATAAACCTCTATCAGGTCGCCTCTCAACCTTCGTCTCTCCAGGGAAAAGAGACCCAGCTCCCTCAACCTAACTTCATAAGGCATGCTTCCCAGTCCAGGCAACATCCTTGTAAATCTCCTCTGCACCCTCTCAATAGCTTCTACGTCTTTCCTATAGTGAGGCGACCAGAACTGCGCACAGTACTCCAAATGAGGCCTGACAAGGGTCCTGTAAAGTTGCAGCATTACCTCCCGACTCCTAAACTCAATCCCTCGATTTATGAAGGCCAGTACACCATACGCCTTCTTGACCACCTCCTCCACCTGTGAGGCTGATTTAAGAGTTCTGTGGACCCGGACCCCAAGATCCTTCTGCTCTTCAACACTACTCAGACTCCTGCCCTTGATAGTGTACTCGTTCGTCCCGTTGGTTCTGCCAAAATGGACGACTACGCACTTATCCGCGTTGAAGTCCATCTGAAGAAATATTCTGAAGAAAGTGCCCACAGCCCCAGCTGACCAAAGGTTGCTCTCCCCTTTGAGAGGGAGAGGCGGTTGATGGTAATTTAATCTGAAGATCAACACACCTCAGGTGAGGGGCAAGATTGAGAAGGCAACATCCACCAATGGGGGAATTGAACCCGTGCCATTGGTGTCATTCTTGACAGCACTCTGCATTAAAAAAAACAGCCATCCAGCCAACTGAGCTAATCAACTGCCATACTCTAGAGACTGCACCACTCTCTGGTGGAGTAAAGAACCACCTAGTGTTCAGTCTATTCCACCTATCACTCATTCTCTGGGGTCCTGGGTTCGAATCTGAACACAGCAGGTGGTGAAACTCACTAATATCTGGAATTAAGAATCTACTGTTTCTTGATGAAACTATATTTGATTGTCGGAAAAACCCATCTGGTTCACTGATGTCCTTTAGTGAAGGAAATCTGCCGTCTTTATCAGGCCTGGCCTATATGTGACTCCAGAGCCATTGTTGACTCTCAGTTGCCCTTGGCTAACTAGGTATGGGCAATAAATGCTAGCCAACCAGAGACACCCTTGTCCCATGAGTGAATAAAAAAGAATTAAATCTGTGTGATCCGATCGTCCTCATTCGATTAAACTGGAATAATATCTCAATCGGGACACTGGGTACCCCTTCTATTATTTTATCGATCCCTATCCTGACCAAAGCTAAATCTACAGTGCTCCACAGGCTGCCTGAGTAGCTGAGCTTCTTTAAGCCAGCAAGTATTCCAGTATTTCTCCTCTGTGCCATTCAATCACCCAGTGTATCGGGGGGCTTAAATTGTAGGGGCACAGTGCTCTAGAGACAAGGCTGACCCATTACCTGTCGGGCATCAATAGCTGTCCTTACAGTGGCACTGAATGGTTTCACTAACACAGCCCTTGTTAGTTGTAGCTCCATTTCTCTACATTGTTTACTGACCTCCAGTGAAATCCTTTTCTTCATGACCTCGCTCAGCGTATGAGATGATGTTCTCTGTTGCCTGGATGTTTCTCTGAATAATATAATGCCATTTGCCAGTGTGTGGCCCAACTGTTTCGCACACTGAGATCTTTTTGGATTTATTTGTGTTTATCGACTCTCTTTATATCACAGAATCACTGCAGTGCAGAAGGAGGCCATTCAGCCCATCGAATCTGCATCGACACTCCAACAAAGCCATCAATCTCTGTAACTCCATGTATTAAACTCTCTAATCCCCCTAACCTCCACATCCTGGGACACTAAGGGGCAATTTAGCATGGCCAATCCACCTAACCTACACATTTTGGGACACTAAGGGACAATTTAGCTTGGCCAATCCACCTAACCCGCACATCTTTGAACTGTGGAGACAACAGGAGCACCCAGAGGAAACCCAAGGAGGGGAATAGAACCCAGATTCCTAGTGCTGTGAGACAGCAGTGCTACCTAATTTACTGTCTTGCCACCCTACCTTGTACAGATTTCACTGTCACCTGTAAACGCACGTACCATATCCCCAAAACTACTGTCCAGGTAAAGTCTGTGCGGAAGGAGGCGAAGGCAGGACCAGGATATTGAATTCGATGATCAGCCATGATCAAAATGAATGGCGGAGCAGGCTGGAAGGGCCGAATGGCCTACTCCTGTTTCTAGTTTCTATGTTTGACAGTGTGCCTCGAACTGATCCCTGGGACGGGCTGGAGGGAGGGGAACACCGCAGATAACGCAACATATCACTGAAGCTCCAAAAGATGTACTCAAGCAAAGTTGGAATTCTGCCCGTGGCTGAGTTGTTGAATGGAAAGACATTTGAAACAAGTTTGCCAGTGGCTTAACGCTGATCTAAATATGTCCGTGATAAGAAAAGCCGACAGGATTAATTCTGTCGTGTGGGTGAAGATCTGTTGGGGTGAAGTAAGTGGGGCAGAAGAATAGAATGACATAGAATACAACGACCTAATTAAGAAAACACGCAGGTTACAGTACGCCCTGTACATTGTGTATTTTTTAAAAGTAAAATCAGTTTATCAAAGATAGGTGAGTTAACCCTTTGGTCAATTGGCCACCACTCATTTTTTTTAACTCTGTCCTACCTTCCAACAATAACTCCCACACAGAGAAGACTGTGTGGAAAGGATCAGGTGAGGCTGCGATATCTCTCATTTTCTTTTATCCATTTGTGGGACATGGGCATTGCTGGCTGGTCAGGGTTTATTGCCCGTCCCTGGTTTCCCTGGTTCAGAGGGCATTGAGAGTCAATCACGTTGCTGTGGTTCTGGAGTCATATGTCGGCCAGACCAGGGTAAAGACGGAAGGTTTTGGTGGCACAGTGGTTAGCCCTGCTGCCCCTCAACGCCAGGGACCTAGGCTTGATTCCCGGTTTCGGGTCACTGCCTGTGTGGAGCTTGCGTATTCTCCCCGTGTCTGCGTGGGTTTCCTTCAGGTGCTCTGGTTTCCTCCCATCGCCTGGAAAGACATGCTGGTTTGGTGAATTGGCCATGCTAAATTCTCCCTCAGTGTACCCAAACAAGGCGCCGGCTAGGGGATTTTCATCGTAACTTCACCGCAGTGTTAATGTAAGCCTATAATAAATACACTTTAAATTTCCTTTCCAAAAGTGAACCAGCTGGGATTTTCCGACAATTGGTTCATGGTCATCACTTGGCTTTTAACATTGGATTACATCTGCTCTCACAGGATTTGAACCCAGGTCCCAGAACATTAGCTGAATTTTATGAAGTAATAGGCTGGTGACATTCCCACTGGGCTGCCACCTCACCTGGATGAGGTGCATCAGGGAACAGGAGAGAATTTTCATTTCCTCGGCATTATAAGTAAGGAATGTAAATGCCTTCCCTGTATTTATTACTGCGTAAACAACGAAACACCACAGTCTGCTCTTTAACTGGACAATCCTTTGTCTCAAACTTCAGCTTATAATGTACAAAAGTGGCATACTGTGGGAGCCCAACTTGTGAATGTTTTGTCTGACTGGTTGTTGTCTTTCCTCGTTCCAGGTTGAGCGAGGTTCATTTCCCCCCGCTTGTGAAACATCTCATCGATGTTTGAGATTCGGGACGCCTCTGGTGGTTCACTCTCGGCCGGGAGAGTCCGGCTCTGGGCTCGATGGTCGCGATCGAGCCTGCGACCTGAGGGAGCCCGGGGTTGGAGGGGGGGGTGGGGTGGGTGGGGGGGGAGGGAGGGTGCGGCGGGGGAGGGGGAGCAGGCACTCGCTCACTGCGACCCCGTGACGACCCGAGGAAAGCTCGCGCCCCCAGCCTGGAGTGACTTTAAATGATCTGCAATGGTGACATGAAACGCAAGAAAGGGCAAGAGGGAAGATTTTTATTTTCTTAACCAGGCAGAGAGAGAAACGAAAAACAAGCCGATCGGGCGGGTTTTTGGAATCGGAAGAGCAGGGAGGAGGGCTTAAAGCATGAGTTTGTTGAGCAGGCTACGGCGGGTGTTTCGACTGCTCACACTGCAGGGGGTGCTGCTGCTGCTCTTTGCCTTTTGCATGTTGACCGTGTTCATCTCGGCCTACTACCTGTACATCGGCACTAAGCAAGAAACGGAGCCCTCCAGCGAGGCGCAGCGTCCGGATTGCGACGATTCCCGCGTCACTCCGTCCAGGCTCTTCCCAACAAAGCCCACGAAACCTGTGGAGGTGTCCCGGACTGACCCTGTTGTGTTGGTCTTTGTCGAAAGCTTGTACACCCAGCTGGGTCAGGAGATAGTGGCGATTCTAGAGTCCGGCCGCTTTAAGTACCAAACTGAGATCGCCCCCGGCAAGGGGGACATGCCCACCCTGACGGATGAGGACCGTGGTCGCTTTATCCTGGTCATATACGAGAACGTTTTGAAGTACGTGAACCTGGATGCTTGGAACAGGGAACTGCTGGACAAGTACTGCATCGAGTACAGCGTCGGAATCATTGGCTTCTTCAAAGCGAATGAGAACAGTTTGCTAAGCGCCCAGCTGAAGGGCTTCCCGTTGTACCTCCATTCCAACCTCGGCCTCAAGGATTGCAGCATAAACCCCAAGTCACCCCTTCTCTACATCACCAAGGCAAAGGAGATCGAGAAGGTTCTCCTGCCCGGAGACGACTGGACGGTTTTCCAGTCCAACCACTCGACCTACGAACCCGTCCTGCTCGCCAAGACCAAATCTGCGGAGAGTATCCCTGACATGGCCGTGGATGCTGCCCTGCACACGACGGTGGTGCAGGACCTGGGGCTCCACGACGGCATTCAGCGAGTTCTCTTCGGCAACAATATGAACTTCTGGCTCCACAAGCTTGTCTTTGTGGACGCCGTCTCCTTTCTCACGGGAAAGAGGTTATCCCTCTCGCTGGACAGATACATCCTCGTGGACATCGATGACATCTTTGTGGGGAAGGAGGGGACCAGGATGAAAGCGGAGGATGTGAAGGTAAGACCTTTGTTTTACTGCCAAACCCAAACCGCAAAGATTTGATTGACTTCCTGCCAATAACTCAATCCGTACACGCGGTGCGTTGAGGCGTGGTGTGTCGCGTTGGCCTAGTAGACAGGCTTTTCACCTCCAAATTCCAACCTAGCTGGAAACCAGACAGCACAATCTCAACCTAAAGAGACACTTCCTTAAAACAGAGATGAGGAAGAATTTCTTCAGCCTGAGAGTGGCGAATCTGTGGAACTCTTTGCCGCAGAAGGCTGTGGAGGCCGGGTCTTTGAGTGTCTTTAAGACAGAGATAGATAGGTTCTTGATTAATGAGGGGATCGGGGGGTTATGGGGAAAAGGCAGGAGAATGGAGATGAGAAAAGTATCAGCTGTAGTTGAATGGCAGAGCAGACTCAGTGGGTCAAGTGGCCTAATTCTGCTCCTATGTCTTATGGTCTTCTTGTCTTATGGTCTGATGGCTCAGAAAGAAAGGAGTAAACAAAAACAGCAAAATCTCAGCAGGTCCGATGGCATCTGTGGAGAGAGAATAGACCCAACGTTTCGAGTCTGGGTGGCCCTTCGCCAGCCTGCTCTGATGAAGGGTCAACCAGCCTCAAAAAGTTGCCTGTTTGTCTCCCCACAGACGCCGTCAGACCTGCTGAGATTTCCCAGCATTTTTTTGTCTTTGTTTCAGATTCCAGCATCCGCATGATTTTTGCTTTTAACGTAGGAGTAAATCCTTTCTTCCAACGTAAAGCCCTTTTCCTGAAATCTTGCCCAATCCAGTGGCCGGGAAAGATTGAGCTTACGGGGCCAAAATTGCAAAGTCTCTCTCAGGCCCTGGTTCTTGAGTGTTTGATGCGCTCAGTAAGGAGAGATTTTAACCCAGCTCATCCCCCCCAAACCACTCTCCCCCCAACACAACCCCACCTCCCCCCCTCCCCCCCCCCCCTCTCCCCTTCCCCCCATCTCCCACCCCCCTCTCAACAAAAACCAGACAGGAATGGGTTGGGTGGAATGTGAAAATTAGCGGATTGGCTGTCCCATGCCCCTGTGTCGCCCTTGGGGTGGCAAAGCAGTTAGCACTGCTGCCTCACAGGGACCCAGGTTCCATTCCTGACTTGGGTCACTGTCCGTGTGACGTCTGCACATTCCCCCCAGTGTCTACGTCTGTTTCCTCCAGATGCTCCAGTTTCCTCCCACCGTCCGAGAGACATGTGGTTAGGGTACGTTGGCCGTGCTAAATTCTCCCTCAGCGTACCCGAAGAGGCGCCTAGTGTGGCGACGAAGGGGATTTTCACAGTAACTTCATCGCAGCGTTAATGTAAGCCTGCTTGTGACACTAATAAATAAACTTAAAACTTTATAGGGTACACATTGAGATACTGGATGGACTGGCAGACTGCTCCCTATCAGTATCAAGGAGGAGGTCGTCCTTTGATGAGAGACTGAGTTAGATGGGTTTATATTCTCTGGTGTTTAGAAGAATGAGAGAGTGAGCATGTTGAAACATACAAGTTTCTGAAGGGCTTTGATAGGATGGATGCTGAGGGGTTATTTCTGTTGGTCAGGGAATCTAAAACACGGGGACTCAGTCTCAAGATAAGTGGCTGGTCATTTGGGACTGAAACAAGGTCCGTTCACTGCAGTGAAACCAAAATATCCTGGTGATGTAAGATTTCACTCGTAGTGTTCAATGGCTTGTCTCATGTGTTTTCGATTATGCTAATCTAGTAGCTGATCCTTGTTTACATGCTTGAGTTCTTCAACCTGTGGCAGAGTGTGAAACAATCTGACAAAGTTCCAGAAAGGACCTGGGGCTCCCTGCAAAGATCATGTGCAGTGGAAATCCTGTAAGTTCTAAGATGTTTTGAAGTACTTTAAGTAAAAGTTTAGAACTGGAGTAAACCCTGCATTGCTCTGAGATAAATCAGGTTTGAGCAAACTGACAAACCCACGCAGACACGGGGAGAACGTACAAACTCCACCCAGGCAGTGACCTGAGCCGGGAATCAAACCCAGGTCTCTGGAGCTATGAGGTCGCAATGCTAACCATTGTGCTACCATGCCACCCGTGTTTTGGACTAGGGTTTATTGATAACACCCCGTACACCACTAGGTGTGTAGGTTAGGGAGATAAGCCATGGTAAATGCACAGGGTTATAGAGATAGGGCAGGGGAGAAGGCCTGGGTAAGATACTCTGTCAGAGAGTCGGTGCAGAAATAATGGGCCGAATGACTACTTCTTCACTGTAGGGATCCTGATTCTTTTCTCATTGTCTTTAATTGGTATCTCAATGAGCCTGCACCCAGCCCACTTGCAGATAAAGTAGCCGAAGATGGGATCTATTCAGAGGTGCCACATTACTTTAAGATTGTTACTGCCTCCTGTCTCGAACCCCTCCCCCCATCCAAAAAAGAGAATTTACCCCACCAGAACATAAACAGCGGTGTGGCAGGGGAGGGGGTAGAGGGGGTGAAGTCACCTGAGGAGTGTCTGTGTAACTGATGTCAGGAAGTAAGTTGGGGCTATTGCGAAGGATGCTTGTTGGAGTCGAGCCTCTGGACAATCCAAGAGCCAATCTTTCTGTTCGGGAATTTTAAATCCATTTGCTGCACTTCCAGGAAAGTTCTACTCCATTTCTCTTTAAAGCAAGAATGTGTAACCGGTCTTGTCTATATTCGCAGCTCGAAGGGTTTTATTCCGGGCTTCGAGCGTTGTTAAAACTACCTCTGAACCTCTTGGTGCCTCCAGGCACAGACACTGTGAGGATGTTGAGGATCGAGGGCTGGCATTAACTTGTGGGCCGTCCCACAATCTGCCCAAGGTTCTGGAATAGCCATTTGGCCCTTCGAGCCTACACCACCATTCGTTATGACCATGGCTAATCATCAAATTCAGTATCCTGAACCCTCCTCCCCCTCTCCCAATCGCTTTAGGCCCAAGTGCTGTACGTAATTTCTTGAAAAGATTCAATGTTTTGGCCTCGATTACTTTCTGTGGCAGCGAATCCCACAAGGCTGACCACTCAACTGGGTGAGGAAATTTCTCCTCCTCTCTGTCCTGGGGCGTACATTCCAGATCCTAACCGCTCGCTGCGTGAAGATGTATTTTCCTCATGCCGCCTTTGCCGACAATCGGTGCCCTCTGCTTCTTGACCTTTCACCAACGAGATCAGTTTCTCCCTCTCTACTCCGTCCAAGCCCCTCATGAATTTGAATCCCTTCATCAATCTCCTCTCAGCCTCCTCTTGTCCGTGGAGAAAAGTCCTAGCTTCTCCAATCTGTCCCCATAACTGAAATCCCTCCTCCTTGGGCCCATTCTCATGGCTCTTTTCTGCAGTCTTCCTAAAGCCTTCACATCTTCCCTAAAGCATGACGCCCAAAACTCTACAATACTCTCCTCGAGGCTGAACCAGCGATTTGTCAATGTTCACCATAATTTCCTTGCTTTTGTGCTTCATATCTCAAATCGAGGCTGCTTTTCTCAGTCTGCCCTGCCACCTTCAAGGGCGGTACGGTGGCACAGAAGGGCAGTATGGTGGCACAGTAGGGTGGTACAGTGGCACAGTACAAAGAACAAAGAGAACAAAGAACAACCCAGCACGGGAAACAGGCCCTTCGGCCCAACAAGCCCGCGCCGCCGCATCACCCTACACATATTCTACCCTGCATATCTATGAATGGAACCCTACTCAGTCAGATTCAGGGAAGAAATAGTGTCAATTTGGTAAAAACCGATTAGCCTGAGAGCACATTTTTGGGGTGTGGGAGGAAACCGGAGCGCCCGGAGGAAACCCACGCAACCACAGGGAGAATGCGCAAACTCCGACAGACACAGGCCCAAATCCATGTGTCTGCACAGCCAGCAGTGCTAGTCACTGAGCTGTTGCGACGGTCCAGGATCAAGCACACACACCGACATGAAGTTCTAGGCCACTCCTGGAACTTCCAAGAGCAGCCCAGGCACGACCCGCTGTGTGAATGCCCCTCGTTTGACACGAGGTGGACCTCCACCTGTGGAATAAAGTCAAAAATATTAATCTTACAGCTGCCTTTCCGGTGTCTCCCGAGGTTTAACCCTATTTAATAGCCCCTACCATATCCCTCCATTCTCGTTTCACTCATGTTCCTATCTAACTGCATCTTAAACGAGTCCAACATTCCTGCCTCCACCACCCTCCTCGGTAGCGCGTTCCAGACCCCCACAACTCTCTGCATAAAGAACCTACTTCTCACCTCCAAATTATACCTCTCCCCCCTCACCCTTAAATGATGACCTCTCGTGTTTGTATCCAGTCTAGGGAGCAGTCTCTCACTATTAACTCTATCCATTCCCTGCATTATCTTATATACTTTTATCATGTCCCCTCTCAATCTCCGCCTTTCCAAGGAGAATAGTCCCAGTTTCTTCAACCTCTCCTCGTAACCCAGTCCCCCCATGCCAGGCAACATCCTGGTAAACCTCCTCTGCACCCTTTCCAGAGACTCCACGTCCTTCCAGTAGTAAGGTGACCAGAACTGGACGCAGTACTCCAAATGCGGTCTAACCAACATTCTGTACAACTGAAGCATTAGACAGCAGCTTTTATACTCTATGCCCCTTCCTATAAAGGCCAACATCCCATAAGCCTTCCTAACAACCTTCTCCACTTGTGACGCAACCTTCATGGATTTGTGAACCTGCACTCCCAGGTCCCTCTGTATGTCTATACTCCTAATCGGCCTCCCTTTAATCACATAGCTCCTCTCTGCATTATTCCGTCCAAAATGCATCACCTCGCATTTGTCAGGATTAAATGCCATCTGCCACCTATCTGCCCACTGCACCAACCTATCTATATCCTGTTGTATCACCTGACAATCCAGTTCTGTACCCGCCAACCCTGCCATCTTGGTGTCATCAGCAAACTTGCTAATCACACCACCTACGCCCTCTTCCAAGTCATTTATGTAGACTACAAAGAGGAGAGGTCCCAGTACTGAGCCCTGCGGCACACCACTGGTCACTGGCCTCCAGCCCGACAAGGTCCCTTCCACAGCTACCCTCTGAATCCTATTTCCCAGCCAGTTCTCAATCCACCTAGCTACCTGGCCTCGTATCCCATGCGCCTTAACCTTTTCTACCAACCTACCGTGAGGGACTTTGTCAAACGCCTTACTGAAATCTATATAGATGACATCAACGGTTCTCCCAGTAGGGCGGTATTGTGGCACAGTGGTCAGCAGTGCCACCTTATAGCACGGGAATCTGGATTTGATTCCCAGCTTGTCTGTGCGGAACCTGCACATTCTCCCCGTGTCTGCATGGGTTTCCTCCAGATGCTCCAGTCTCCTCCTACAGTCCAAAGATGTGCTTGTTACATACACTGGCCATGCTAAATTCTCCGTCAGTGTACCCGAACAGGCACCAAATGTGCCGACTAGGGGATTTTCACTGTAACTTCATTGCGATGTTAACGTAAGCCTACTTGTGACTAATAAATAATAATAAAAATTCAATGATTTGTGAGCTTGTATCTCACCGCTATACTCTAATGAGTTTATGTTATCTCAGGAAGAGGTTTAGATTAGAATCAGGTGGTGATTGGGCTAGTGTTTTTTAATAACACGCAACATTATATATATATATATATATATATATATATATATAAAAAAACAGAAGATGCTGGATAATCTGAGCAGGTCCGGCAGCATCCATGGAGAGAGAGTTACTGGGCGGGATCTTCCCGCCGTGCTCGCCCCGAATCCGGAAAATCCTGCCCAAGGTCAACGGATCTTTCCATGGTCCGCCCCTCACCCGCTCCAATTCCCGTGGTGGGCGGAACGGAAAAATTCACCCCAATATTTTGAGTCTAAATGATTCTTCTACAGAACTGAATCAAGGTAGAAATGTAGAGGATGATAATAGTTGGAAAGAGGTCAGACAAGGTGGGGCAAAATAGGAGACCAGAGGTAGAAACATAGAAAATAGGAGCAGGAGGAGACTATTTGACCCTTCAATCCTCTACTAGCTGCTATGATCATCCAACTCAGCAACCTGAACCCGCCTTTCTCTCGTACCCTTTGATCCCTTTAGTCCAAGTGTTTTATCTAACCGTTTCTTGAAAACATACAATGTTTTGACCTCAACTGCTTTCTGTGGTAATGAATTCCACAGGCTGACCCCTCTGGGTGAAGAAATGTCTCCTCATCTCCACCCTAAACTGTCTCAGACTGAAAGACGTGCGGGTTAGGTGCATTGGCCATGCTAAATTCTCCCTCAGCGTACCTGAACAGGCGCCAGAGTGCGCTGGCTAGGGGTTAATGTAAGCCTACTTGTGACACTAATAAAATAAACTGAATTGTATTCGAAAGCAGGAGCTGTGTTCTCAGTGTAAGAGAAGAGTTATCGGGGTGTGATAGAGGCACGGATGCTCAGAGTGCTGTTAGCGGAGGAGGACTGTGCCAATGGCTCATTGTGAACCTTCTTATGCTTAAACTGCCGCAGATTATTAGTCTGAGTTACTCATTCTAACCATGTTCTTTGCAGGCCTTGCTTGAAACTCAGAAGCAATTGCGAGTCCACGTTCCAAACTTCACCTTCAACCTGGGCTTCTCTGGAAAGTTCTACTACACCGGTGGGTCGCTTTTCCTCCGCGCGCCCGGGCAGTGTTAACGTTGCAGGGCGCTGCGCGCTGCGCAGATATTTAATTCCTTCAAAGTAAAGGAGGGCTGGTAAACGTTATCATCACTGGAGCAGCACCTGAATGCGGGCTGACAGGTGTGGGTGGTGTTCAGTCAGTCCAGGCGCTCCAGCATTTTATTGATCCCGACAAGTGTTTAAGAGCAAAAGATAAAAAGCTAAGAACTCGGGGCAGGAATAGGCCACGTGGCCCCCGGAGCCTTCTCTGCCATTCAATAAGATCGTGGCTGATTATACTTCCATATTTCAAACTAAGCGGGATGAACGAGTACACTATCAAGGGCAGGAGTCTTAGTAGCGTTGAAGAGCAGAAGGATCTCGGGGTCCGGGTCCACAGGACTCTTAAATCGGCCTCGCAGGTGGAGGAGGTGGTCAAGAAGGCGTATGGTGTACTGGCCTTCATTAATCGAGGGATTGAGTTTAGGAGTCGGGAGGTAATGCTGCAACTTTACAGGACCCTTGTCAGGCCTCATTTGGAGTACTGTGCGCAATTCTGGTCACCTCACTATAGGAAAGACGTAGAAGCTATTGAAAGGGTGCAGAGGAGATTTACAAGGATGTTGCCTGAACTGGGAGGCATGCCTTATGAAGATAGGTTGAGGGAGCTGGGACTCTTTTCCCTAGAGAGGCGAAGGTTGAGAGGCGACCTGATAGAAGTTTATAAAATGTTGAGAGGAATAAATAGGGTGGACTCTCAGAGGCTATTTCCCCGGGTTGAAATGGTCACTACGAGAGGACACAGATTTAAGGTGCGGGGAGGGAAGTACAGGGGTGATGTTAGGGGTAAGTTTTTCACTCAGAGGGTGGTGAGTGAATGGAATCGGCTGCCGTCATCGGTGGTGGAGGCGAACTCGCTGGGGTCTTTTAAAAGACTTCTGGATGAGTATATGGGGTTTAATGGGATTGGGGGTTATAGATAGGTCTATAGATTGGTGGGGTTGATGTGATCGGCGCAACTCGAGGGCCGAAGGGCCCGTTTGTGCTGTAATGTTCTATGTTCTAATAAAGTATACTGCCCGACTGTTTAATTAGCAAAAGGTAGATCTCTGCTTTCACCCCAGTGTGTTTTGGGTTAGTGAATGAGAGATCTCTGCTGGACTCCCTGGCACAGAATAAAACATCCAAAGTTTCTCATTCAGAGCAACAACAGGGGGTGACTCAGCTCCTCCAACCTACTCCCCCATTCAGATTAGATCACACGTGGCTTTATAAGCCTGGGAGAGGTGATGGCCTAGTGGTATTAACACTAGACTATTAATCCAGAGACTCAGCTAATGTTCTGAGGAGCCGGGGTTCAAATCCCATCGTGGCACGTGGTGAAATTTGATTTCAAGCAATAAAAACTGGAATTAACAATCTACTTGTGGCTACGAAACCATTGTCGACTGTGAGAAAAGCCCACCTGGTTCACTAATGTCCCTGAGGGAAGGAAATCTGCTGTCCTTTCCTGGTTCTGACCTACACGTGACTCCAGAGCCACAGCAATGTGGTTGACTCTCAACTGCCCTCCGAGGGATGGGCAATAAATGCTGGCCCAGCCAACGAAGCCCATGTCCCACAACTGAACAAAAAAAAACCACACAAATCAATCAAAACTTTTCTGTTGCCCCTGAGTATTAATGGCTTTTACAGAGCAGACTGAGTTTTGGATTTTTACTGCCCTGTACACCTTCATTCTAATTTTAACATTATATCCCTTGTTCTGCATCCTTCTCCCCTGCCGCCAGAAGATAGAGGCCGGAATTCTCCAGCTGTTCACGGCAGCGGGATTCTCCGATCCCACCGGCACCATGCCCCCGCCCGCGTGTTTCCCACTGGGATGGGGTGACATCAGCGGGAATTCCCATTGACAACAGTGGGATCAGAGAATCCCACATCCCACAGAATGTCTGGAATGTCCGGCCCGTGGGAAGCAGCATGGCTGGGAAGCTGGAGAATCTCACCTGTGGTTCCTCTCCATCCCCCCATCAAATTCTTTAATTACCTGAAATGTCAATGGGATCTTATCCAATTGGTGAAGTGAAAATCAAACTTTTCTTTATTGAGAGAGTTTATTGACTTTTTTATTCCGACGTTTTGCACTTTTAGCTTATAGGGCGGCTCAGTTGCACAGTGGTTAGCACTGCTGCCTCACAGCGCCAGGGACCTGGGTTCAATTCCAGCTCGGGTCTGTGTGGAGTTTGTAGGTTCTCTCCGTGTGTCTGCGAGGGTTTCCTCCGGGTGTTCCGGTTTCCTCCCACGGCCCAAAGATGTGCTGGTTAGTTGCATTGACTCGAACAGGTGGCGACTAGAGGAATTTCACAGTAACTTCATTGCAGCGTTAATGTAAGCCTTACTTGCGACTAATAAATAATCAACTTTAAACTTTTTAAAATTATTCCGGCACTCCTCCTATTCAGCCCAGTGTCTCAGACATCCCCTTTTTATATGTACTCTAAAAACTTCATTGAGCAATGCTCCTCACTTAACTATATAACTAACCGCCATTAATCCTCCCACCCCCCCCCACACACACACACACACACACACACATACACATATATAACTCCCCCTTAATCTTTCAAATTCAAGGGAATACAAGCTAAATCTGCCCTCATAATTAACTCCTTTAGCCCAGGTATCACACCCAATTATTATACAATGACTCCCGCAGGATATTCTGTGCCGTTTGGATGGGAACGTGATCCAGTTGGATTGTCTCACTCCATTAAGCAAAGATGCAAATTGACATCGACACACAGGAGCCAGGATGTGATCGATGCTGGGGGGGGGGGGGGGACAACACCTGCGCAAGATGAAGAAAATAAAACTCCTACCCCACCCCATATTGGGCAGTAAGCGACTATTTGGTATCCAGTGCCTGTTTATAAGTCATAGAACATTTATAGGAAGGAAGAACATAGAACATAGAACATTACAGCGCAGAACAGGCCCTTCGGCCCACGATGTTGCTCCGACCAGTTACAAAACAATGACCCACTGGCCTAAACCAATCCCTTTTCATCCATAAACCTATCCACAGATCTCTTAAACGCCCCCAAACTTGGTGCATTTACAACTGCAGCTGGCAGGGCATTCCAGTCCCTCACCACCCTCTGAGTAAAGAACCTACCCCTGACATCAGTCCTATAACTATCCCCCCTTAATTTAAAGTCGTGCCCCCTTGTGCTAGCTTTCTCCATCCTAGGAAAAATGCTATCACTATCTACCCTGTCTAAACCTCTAATCATCTTATATGTTTCAATGAGATCCCCTCTTAGCCGCCTTCTTTCCAGCGAAAACAACCCCAAATCTCTCAGTCTCTCCTCATAGGATCTCCCCTCCATACCAGGCAACATCCTGGTAAACCTCCTCTGCACCCTCTCCAAAGCCTCTACATCCTTCCTGTAATGTGGGGACCAGAACTGCACACAAAACTCCAAGTGCGGCCGCACCAGAGTTGTGTACAGTTGCATCATGACGCTGCGACTCCTAAATTCAATCCCCCTACCAATAAACGCCAAGACACCGTATGCCTTTTTAACAACCTTATCTACTTGATTCCCAACTTTCAGGGATCTATGTACACATAGGAGGCCATTCAGCCCCTCATGTCTTTGCTGGCTGTCTGCAAGAGTAAATCACCTTGTACCACTTCCCCCCTCCCTTTAATAGTATTTGAGAATACAGGTAAAAGGCAGTGTAGGCCACCGTGCAGAGTGAGAATAGGCAGATTTTGGGCTTGTACAGTGGCGCAGTAGGCAGAATTTAATATAGGCGGCTGGGATCTTGCCCGCTGGCCAAACAGCCAGTGAAAGCCCCACGTTGCTGCTTTTCGGGAAAGGCCGAAACATTAAGTGCCAACCGGGCAGCACTTCATGGCCCAGCGCTGCCACTGGTGGCTACTGCTGGGTATTGCACCCTCCCGGGGGCTCAGAATCATCAACGTACCCAGGCTACGGATGAGGGATGGCGGGAGATGGTGAGACCGGGTGGGATGAAAGGGTAAGGGCCGGGGGAGGAGGAGGGGGTGACTCCCACTCCCTTACCGATGACAGGTCCCTCGATCAGGAACTGAGCGCCTTTAAACGAGGCGCAGGCAACCCGACAGGATTTGCTGTTCAGCCTTCCCACCTGGCAGGTACCCCGTCCGATGCTGGGTGAGGACCAGTGGGACAAAGCCCTTCGCTGAAGCTTTGCATCCAAGGACCTAAGAGCCGCGATGGTGGCAGGGTCCTAACCTGCCATCCTCTGCCTGATATAAGTGTCATCACTCAACTCACATGAAGGGAATGTATTAAATTCCACTCCACTGACACATGATAGTTGCTAGTTATAACTGATGATAACATCAGGAAGTCCCATTCTTCCTTGTGAAGTGACAGGGATTTCCGTGCATTCATTCTCTAACAAAGTTACTGATGTCAGTCCACAAATGTTCTTTGCCGCCTAATATCTTTTCTCTACTTGTTCCATGTGTTTACGTGTAATAAGTCCTCGGAGGCGGAAGAGCCTTCACCAGAATTCCTTTATTTACGAGATCCAACAAGACTATACAGGGTTCTCTCGGTCTGCAGTCTACATTCGGAGTGCCAGAGGAACTGACACTCCTGTTTAATTACAGAGCATGGGACTCCCTGATTGGATGATCAATTTGGCCCTTAATCAGAGAGCTCATATTCAAGCTGGCCAACCTTTATTGCCTGATTGAAATTGTTACATTACTCCACCTGTGAACCTAGAGTTTGGATATTGTATTTAATTGTGTTCCTGACCATTCCCGATCCTGCCCTCATGATGCCCACACAAACCTCTCCTCCAGGGAGGATCACTCAAGATGTTTGAGACTAATTACCACTGGCCTGACTTACAGCAAAGCTTGAACCTTACGTCATTATGGTGCAGTTTGTCAATCTCTCTTCACCCGAGCTTGACCTTCTTCCCACCTCTCTCTACTTCTCCAGGCCTTCAGCTGCTGAGACCATCCATCTCTCTCCTCTTTTGAGATACCATGGAAAACTTAACCAAACTCTTGGACGCTGGTTCTAATATTTCCTACACGAATATTGCTGAAAAGAGACACAGTTGTTGAAATTTTTCATCTCGCACTCATCAGGACAAACTCAAGAAAGCTATTTCAAACTATCACAACAATTTATCCTGTAGGAGTTAGAACATGGATCAGTACAGCACAGTACAGGCCCTTTAGCCCTTGATGTTGTGCCGAGCTTTGTCCGAAACCAAGATTAAGCTATCCCACTCCCTATCATTCTGGATGATAGGGAGTGTGATCATTCTAAGCTATCACTTAGAAAGGATAGCAGGACAGCCTCAAGATAAGGGGGGGGGGGGGTCAGTTTAGATTGGAGTTGAAGTGGAACTTCTTCACTCAAAGGGTGGTGAATCTCTGCAATTCTCTGCCCATTGAAGTGGTGGAGGCTACCTTGCTAAATATATTTAAGTCTCGGGTAGATAGATTTTTGACAGACAAGGGGATTAAGGGTTATGGGGAGAAAGCGGGAAAGTGGAACTGATCCACTTCAGATCAGCCATGATCTTATTGAATGGCGGGGCAGGCTCGTGGGGCGAGATGGCCTACTCCTGCTCCTATTTCTTATGTTCTTATGGATGTGGATGCTTTGGAGATAGTACAGAAAAGGTTTACCAGGATGTTGTCTAGTCTGGAGGGTATTAGCTATGAGGAGAGGTTGGAGAAACTCGGTTTGTTCTCACTGCAATGACAGAGGTTGAGGGGTGACCTGTTAGAGGTTTCCAAGATTATGAGTGACATGGACAGAGTGGATAGTCAGATGCTCTTTCCTAGGGTAGAAAAGTCAAGTATTAGGAGCCATAGGTTTAAGGCGTGTGAGGAAAAGTTAAGAGGAGATGTGTGAGGCAAGTTTTTTACACAGAGGATAGTGAATGTCTGGAATGTGTTGTCCTAGGAGGGTGGTGGGAGCAGGGAAAATAGTGGCATTTAAGAGACATTTAGATGAATACATGAATCGGATGGGAATGGAAGGATACGGACTCCGTAAGTACACACAGTTTTAGTTTAGGCAGACATCATGATCGGCGCAGGTTTTAGAGGGTTAAAGGGCCTGTTCCTGTGTTGCATTGTTCTTCGTTCTTTGAAATTTGGCATTTTTGTGTTTGTCCCAATGAATGCAAGATGAAAAACCTCAGCAAGCTGCCTCTTTCTTCAGCAATATTCAAGATCTGTATTACCAAGTGACTCCCTGTGTGGCTCAGTATCAGGTTTTGTTTGGTATTTGCTCCGATGAAACACAATGGGACGTTTTACCTCATCAAAGGTGATACATAAATGCAGATTGTTGGTTTTTGCAGGGAGCGATTTTGTTGCTAATTGACTGTCTCTCTCTCAGGGACGGATGAGGAGGACCAAGGGGACAATCTGCTGCTGGCCAACGTGGATGAGTTCTGGTGGTTTCCCCACATGTGGAGTCACATGCAGCCACACCTCTTCCACAACCAGTCGGTGCTCGCAGAACAAATGCTCCTTAACAAGCAGTTTGCGCTGGTGAGTTGGAATGGCTGCGTTTACTTCCTCAGTGGCCCTGGATGTGTATTTTGTAAAAAATGTCAATGTTGATATGGATTTGTTCCGTTCCAAGTCACCGTACAGAGGGACAGCATCCCATCTATCCAATAATCCCACATTATTCCAAAATCATAGAGTCCTAGAATCCCCACACTGCAGAAGGAGGCCGTTCAGCCCATCGAGTCTGCACCAGCCCCTAACCCCACAAGCTTACCCTGCTAATTCCTTGATACTAGGGTCAATTTAGCATGACCAATCAACACAATCCGCACACCTTTGGACTGTGGGAGGAAACCGAAGCACCCGGAGGAAACCCACGCAGAAAAGGGGAGAATGTGCAGGCCCCTCTCAGACAGTGACCCAAGCCGGGAATTGAACCTGGGTCCCTGGCGCTGTGAGGCAGGGACCACTGTGCCACCGCGCCTCTTTCTTCATCCTTGTTTGTGCGGTGTATTTGGAACTGACTTGTGTGGCTGGTGAACGGCAGGGTGGCACAGTGGTGAGCACTGCTGCCTCACAGCGCCAGAGACCCGGGTTCAATTCCGGCCTCGGGTCACTGGCTGTGTGGAATTTGCACCTTCTCCCCGTTTCTGTGTGGGTTTCCTCTGGGTGCTCGGGTTTCCTCCCACACTCCAAAGATATGCGGGTTAGGTGGATTGGCCAAGCAAATTGACCCTAGTGTCAGGGGGATTGGACGTGGTAAATGCATGGGGTTATGAAAATAGGGCCTGGGTGGGATTGTGGTCGGTACAGACTCGATGGGCTGAATGGCCTCCTTTTGTACTGTAGGGATTCTATGAGCCTATGCTTGTGAGTGATGTTGCTGCCAAGATGAAGATTGCTTCATGAGTTAGATTACAACTACCCATGACCAGGCCCACACACAAACACACACACACACACACACACACACACACACAACCCCACACCCCTAGGGGCTTGGGTATTTTGTTTTCCTTTCATTTCACTGTTAACCAGTAAATTCGAGATCTCTATCCTTCGTACCTTTCCTGATGATTCTTCCACAATGATCTCTGGTGATGGGAGAGGGAGGAGGCCTTGGCTCTCTGGCCAAGGACCCTTTTCCATCTTTAATCTTGTCAGGGAGCGCTCCATGTGGGTTGTGTGGCTTAAAGGTCATGCAATACAAGTTCAATTCACAGAATCATAGAATCCCGACAGTGCAGGAGGAGGCCATTCGACCCATCGAGTCTGCGCCTACCACAATCCCATCCAGGCCCCATTCCCGTAACCTCACATATTTACCCTGCTAACCCTCTGACAATAGGGTCAATTTTACCACAGCCAATCAATCTAACCCACACGTCTTTGGACTGTGGGAGGAAACCAGAGCACCTGGAGGAAACCCACGCAGACATGGGAAGAATGTGCAGACTCCACACAGGCAGTGACCCGAGGCTGGAATTGAACCTGGGTCCCTGGCACTGTGAGGCAGCAGTGCTAACCACTGTTCCACTGTGCCACCCCAAAAAATTGCTTTTTTTCCCCCGCTACAATCCTTGCAATCGCACAGAAGGAGTACATTTATTCACTGTGCCCTTGATTTTAGTTATTGGAAAGGTAGGTAGCACCACAGCAGGGTGGTGGGTGGATGAATAAATGTCAATCGAGATGGTTGGTGTGGCCTTAACTCTTAATTTTAGGTGAGGAAAGCTCCCGTTAGAAGTATTAGTGTTGTGCTTTTCTTTGTTTTTTATTCATTACTCTGGGTCTAAGGAATCCTGTGTTTGAGCTGTAGAGGTGCAGATAGACTCAATATCCGGGAGTGGACAGGATTTCTCCTTGCTGTTGACACTTCTGGTTGGTGGGACTGCAGGGGAAGTTTGTGCGTGTGGGAGGAGGTGTATGTGAGGGGGGAAATGTGTCGGGGGACGGGTGTGTGGTGGGAGGGGGTGTGGGGGAGGGAGAATGGGATCGAGGAACATGTCAGCCATGATCGAATGGTGGAGTAGACCGATGGGCCATTGAACCATAGAACCATAGAACCCTACAGTGCAGAAAGAGCCCCTTCGGCCCATCAAGTCTGCACCGAACACAAGCCCACCCAGGCCCTGCCCCCATATCCCTACATATTGTACCCACGAATCCCTCTAACCTACACATCCCTGGACGCTAAGGGACAATTTCTTAGCATGGCCAATCAACCTAACCTGCACATCTTTGGACTGTGGGAGGAAACCAGAGCACCCGGAGGAAACTGGGAATGTTATGGCCTTATGGCATGTGTGGGGGAATGTGGTGTGTGGAGATGGAGGATTGTGGGTGTGTTTGTGGGGTGAGGTATGGGAGGGATGTAGGAGTTTGATGTGTGTGTGTGTGTGTGTGTGTGTGGAGTGGGGTGTACGGGGTGTGGGAGGGGTGTAGGTGTTTGATGGGAGTGGTTTGTGGGGGTGGGGGAATTACCTGTGAGGGATATGTGCCCCGGCAGAGTGAGGGGAGGTGTGTGGTGCAGGGAAGGAGGAAGAGGGGAGAGGGGTAGTGGGATGTGGGGGGGGTGAGTGGTGGGATATGGGGAGCATGTGTCCGGGATGGGGGGGGGAAAGGGAGTAATCAGGTGTGTGCAACGCAGGCGGGAATGTGGGGGGTGGTGTGTGGGGTAGGGGGGCTGTGCGGTGCATGTGTGGAAGGTGTTGGGGGTGTGTTGGCCAGGGAGGGGGAGTTATTGGAGGGCTGTGTTTGGGGGGAGGGGTACAGAGCAGGGGGGTGGAAGATGGGGGGGGAGGGGGTGCACGCCCAGATACATTTGATGGGTCTTTGTGCTTTGAGTTTCTATTTAGTTGCTCGGCTCGGGGAATGGGTGTGCACCGTAACGCTATGTTTATCTGGCCTTGCCCTCGTCCTCACACTCTGTATTACTGTATCCTTTTCAATATCCGGACCGCAACAGCGGGGATTACGATGATCTGATTGTTTGAATGATCCCTATTGACCTTTGTTGCTATTCTTCGTGTAGTTGTGTGAAACGATGGTCGTTCCGTACTCTGCTGAATCCTGGGAATTTGTTGTGTATCGCACTGGACAGAACGTTGAAAATTCTCAATAAAAACATTGTATTAAAAATCGTTCAGCCCAGGGGGTGAGGTAAAACGCAGGGAACTGTTGAGGGTAAATGGGAGCAGTCGTCATTCTGAGATTACACTTGACTGAAAGGTACCATTGTGTTTCTGAGCTGGGAAAATCTCCAGTCCTATCGTGTGTGCTTTGTGATGTACAGTTTGCTTTCAGTGTCTTGTATCTCTCCTGGTGAATTTCGGAGAGAAGCTTTTCCCACGTGGGAGAGATATTTGAATGTTTGTTCACCTCCAAAAGGCAACTAAATCTCTATGATTCTAAATCCACAGGGCTCCACATTCTGTCTTCCCAAGCTTGATGTGGATCTCCCTGAATTAGGATCAGATGCAACGAAAATATCACGGGTGGAATTCCTCCAAAAAAGTTCTGTGTTGAATTCACAGGAACTGGAGAGGCGGCACAGTGGTTAGCACTGTTGCCTCACAGCGCCAGGGACCTGGGTTCAATTCCTGGCTTGGGTCACTGCCTGTGTGGAGTTTGCACATTCTCCCCGTATCTGCGTGGGTTTCCTCCGGGTGCTCAGTTTCCTCCCACGGTCAGATCGATGTGCTGGTTAGGTGCAGTGGTCACGCTAAATTCTCCCTCAGTGTACCCGAACAGGTGCCAGAGTGTGGCAACTTGGGGATTTTCAAAGTAACTTCACTGCAGTGTTAATGTAAGCCTACTTGTGACTAATAAATTTAAAAAAATTAAATTCACACAGGTTTTTTTCAGTGGGAGTTGATACTAGAATCTTCCACACTCTGTGCAATGTAGAGACTACCAGTGTGAATATCATTAGATTTCAGGGGGCAGGGCTTATTCCCACCCAGGAGACTGATGCGCAGTGGCCCTGAACTATCGGTCTACCCGTTTGCTGGCTGGCTCGATCAATGGCCAGCCTGGGACTTCCCACAGTGCTACCACCCTCAACTCCTCCAACCATTCCCAGCACCCCTTCATCTGTCCCTTCCCAGGAACCCGGGTTCAGTTCCCAGCTTGGGTCACTATCTGTGCAGAGTTTGCACGTTCTCCCCATGTCTGTGTGGGTTTTCTCTGGGTGCTCCAGTTTCCCCCACACCCTGAAAGATATGCAGATTAGGTTAATTGTCCATGCTAAATTGCATCTTAATGTCCCAGGATGTGGAGGTTAAGGTATTAGAGGAGTAAATATGTGGGGTTATGAAGTTTAGGATTTGGTTGGGATGTTCTGTTGGAGAGTCAGTCCAGACTCGATGGGCTGAATGGCTGCTTCTGTGCTGCAGTGATTCTGTGAAACACCATCCCAGCTCAGCATTGCGCCAGTCCTCCAACTCACTCCTTATTATTCTCTTCTCCTCTATTGTAAGAACAGAAATAAGAACAGGAGTTGACTGTTTATTTCCCTCAAGGCTTCTGCCATTCAGCACAACCGTATCTGATCTTCTGCCTCATCCCTGCTTCCCCCTCCATCCAGCCCTGGGGAAACGAATCTCTCAGAGTTCACCCTGTCAAGCCCCTTCAGAATCTTGTGTTGTCTCAATGTGATCATTTCTCACTCTTCTAAACACGAGAGAATACAGGCCCAATGTCCTCAGCTTCTCGTCACAGGACAGCTCACCCAGGAACCAATCTAGTGAACTTTCCATGTATCACCTCCAATGCAAGAATAACTTTTCTTAAATGTGGAGACCAAAGTTACACACCGTATTCCAGATGTAGCCTCATCAAAGCCCAGTTGTAGCAAAACCTCTTATACTCCAGTCCCTTGTAATAAAGGCCAACATGCCATCTGCCTTCCTAATTGTTTGCCTGCTTGCATGCAAACTTTTTTCACGTGCTCACTGTGTCAACACAGGTCTCCCTGAGCATCAACAATTGTAAGTTTAACATTTATAATATTCAGCTTTTCTATTCCTATTACCAAAGTGAATAGTCCCACACTGCCATACAGATCTCCAGACTCATATCCGACAACACGTATCCTTATCTAAAGAACGATTGGAGGCAGTCCAGAGAAGGTTCACTAGGTTGATCCCAAGTAGGGAGGGATTTTCTTATGAGGAGAGGTTGAGTAGGTTGGGCCTGCATTCACTGGAGTTTAGAAGAATGAAGAGAGACCTTATTGAGACATATAGGATTCTCAGGGTAAATGCTGGGAAGTTGCTCCCCTTCTGGGAAAGTCTCGGACCAGAGGGCAGAATCTCAGAGTAAGGGGGGGTCACCCATCGAAGACAGAGATCAGGAGGAATTTCTTCTCTCGGAGGGGAGTGTATCTGTGGAATTCTTTACCACAGAGGGCTGTAGAGGTTGGGTCATTAAGTATGTTCAAGACTGAGATAGATTATTAGTCAGTAAGGGAAACGAGGGTTATGGAGATAAGGAGCTGAGTGGAGTTGAGGATTATATCAGACCAGCCATGGTCTCATGGAATGGCACAGCAGAATCGATGGGCTGAATGGCCTACTTCTGTTCCCATGTCTTATGCTTTGTGGACTTATTTATCAGTCTGAGCTGGACAGCAAGGGTCAGGTGTTGTTAGCGGGAGGGGGTGGGGGGAATTGAGTGATAGGATGCAGAGATGTCGATACGACCATGGAGTCACAACGTACCACAATCTTGGTCTGGCAAAGACGCCATTTGTGAGTTGCATCAGGATCTCTGTGGTGCTGTCAGCCATTATTTAACACCACACAGAGAAGGGAGTGAAAGGATTTAAGAAATTGGCTCTCACTGTTGCCTGCTTCCCGTGAAACCTCGGTTGATTAAAGCTGCCTGCGGACTGGTTGCACCAATCCTGTGAGTTATTGGTGGCACCCTGACTGTGCCATTAATTCAGCGAGTGTGCTCTCAGTGGCTCCGTTCCTTTGTTTTGTTTATACGGATAGCTGGCTATCTGTGTGCAGCAGAAGCACTTACACAGATAGCTACTGAACGTTTACTTACTGCAGTATTCCTCAGGACTGTGGGGATTGATATTATAATGCTTGGATTACACGGGTGCTGCACAGGCTGTTCAGTAAGCCTGTCCAGCACCCAGAGAGCGACACAACAGCACAATGCTCAGCACTGTCACTTCATGGCACCAGGAACCCGGGTTCGATTCCTGGATTAGATCACCGTCTGTGTGGAGTTTGCACATTCTCCCCGTGTCTGCGTGTCTTTCCAGTGAACACTGAGAGATAGAACACAGAACATAGAACCCTACAGTGCAGAAACAGGCCCTTCGGCCCATCCAGTCTGCCCCGACCACAATCCCACCCAGGCCCTATCCCCGTACGGATCCCTACTCATTTACCCTCTAATCCCTCTAACCTACACGTCCCAGGACACTAAGGGGCAATTTTAGCATGGGTCAATGAACCTAACCCGCACATCTTTGGACTGTGGGAGGAAACCCGAGCACCCGGAGAAAACCCACGCAGACACGAGGAGAATGTGCAAACTCCACACAGACAGTGACCCGAGCCGGGAATCGAACCCAGGACCCTGGAGCTGTGAAGCAGCAGTGCTAATCACTGTGCTACCGTGCTGCCCCAGATTTGTTTCCCCAGGGCTGGATGGAGGGGTGCTCCAGTTTCCTCCTACGTTCTGAAAGACATTCTGGTTAAGTGCATTGGCCACGCTAAATTCTCCCTCAGCGTACCCGAACAGGCACCGGAGTGTGGCGACTAGGGGATTTTCACAGTAACTTCATTGCAGTGTTAACATAAGCCTATTTGTGGCTAATAAACAAATTTTAAAGCAACTCAGGCCCTTGAATTTTAACATCAGTGTCAGGCCAGACTGTATTTGGAAGGTTTGCCTTTCCCTCCAGCCCCACCCCAGACACACTCATTTCTCTCATTGCCGCAAAGACTTTTCTAAAGATCTGGGAGCTCATGAACAAGCCTGGTTGGATTGAGTTATCTGCGGGGACCTGCCATCACACAGAAGTGAGAAAGTAGCAGGTTATCAAACCTGCAGCTCCTGCAGAAATGGTGCCAAATTGCCTCTGCTGCCGTGCTAAGATTTAAATCAAATCTATTCATAGTGAAAATCCGAGGCAGCCCAAGGCGGAACCATCTCTCCAGATGTCCCTGTGTTTCTTGTTAAAGGGGGAGGGAATCTCTGAGTTAAAGACACACAGAGGGCGAGGAATCGGGCCTCGCCGGGTCGATTTTACTGATGGAAAATGAGCAAGACGGCGGTTTTCAGTCCCGTCCAGCCCCGAAACTGGAATTTCCTTCCTGGAGATCGACAGACCTCCTCAATAGTCTGTCAAATTGTTCCTTGTATCCGTGACGGTTCCCACAGCAGGCCAGAGCAGAGAATTTACCCCACGTCTCAGACCAATGTCTACCAACACAAAGACCCTTGATAGCGAGGTTAGTTTCTAGTCCCTTCTGTCACAGGTGGGGCAGAAAATTTGTTGCATCGTTTAACGTCTCATTGACCTCAGGCAGGAAGTTCGGATGCCGGGGCAGCTCTCTCACCAACTTTTACAGATGCGCCATAGAAAGCATTCTTTCTGGTTGTTTCACAGCTTGGTACGGGCTCCTGCTCTGCCCAAGAACCGCTCAAACCAACTCCCATCCATTGACTCTGTCTACACTTCCCGCTGGGGTTACAGGGGAATAGAGCCTGAATGGGATTGTGGTCGGTGCAGACTTGATGGGCCTCCTTCTGCACTGTAGAGGTTCTGTGATTCTATGAAAAGCAATCCATGTAATCCGGGTCCCCACTCACCCCGGACATTCTCTCTTCTGCCTTCTTCCATTGGGAAAAAGATACAAAAGTCTGAGGTCACGGACCAACCAACTCAAGAACAGCTTCTTCCCTGCTGCTTTTGAATGGGCTTACCTCGCATTAAATTGATCTTTCTCTACACCCTAGCTATGCCTATAACACTACATTCTGCACCCTCTCCTTTCCTTCTCTATGAATGGTATGCTTTGTCTGTATAGCGCGCAAGAAACAATACTTTTCACTGTATCCCAATACATGTGACAATAATAAATCAAATGAAAAGATACGACTGGAACATTCCCCAATATTTTTGACTGCAGGTTGGATTGGGCTAGTATTTCAGGTTGACCCTGGGTCCTCTTCATGATGGGCTAAATGGTTTATAAGAACATAAGAACATAAGAAATAGGAGCAGGAGTAGGCCATCTGGCCCTTCGAGCCTGCCCCGCCATTCAATAAGATCATGGCTGATCTGTCGTGACTCAGCTCCACCTTCCCGCCCCTCTCCCCATAACCCTTAATCCCTTCTCTTATCAAAAACCCATCAACCCGTTTCTTAAAAATATTTAGCGAGGCAGCCTCCACCACTTCAACGGGCAGAGAATTCCAGAGATTCACCACCCTTTGAGTGAAGAAGTTTCTCCTCAACTCTGTTCTAAACCGCCTCCCCTTTATCTTGAGGCTGTGCCCCTAGTCCTACTGTCTTTTTTGAGCGGGAACAGTCTCTCCACCTCTATCCTATCCATCCCATTCATCATCTTATACGTCTCAATGAGATCTCCCCTCATTCTTCTAAACTCTAACGAGTACAAGCCTCAAGCTGCGGCCTGAGGATGTGTCTAGGGCAGTGGATGGAGGAGAGCCGGTGGATGTGGTCTTTCTGGATTTTCAGAAGGCGTTTGACAAGGTACCTCACAAGAGGTTATTGCAGAAGGTCAGGGGACATGGAGTTGGGGGTAGGGTGTTAGCGTGGATAGAGGATTGGTTGTCAAATAGGAGGCAGAGAGTGGGGGTCAATGGATGCTATTCGGATTGGCGGTTGGTGACTAGTGGGGTGCCCCAGGGGTCGGTGCTGGGGCCTCAGCTATTTACCATTTATATAGATGATCTGGAGGGAGGGAACCGAGTGCAGGGTGTCGAAATTTGCTGATGACACCAAGATTGGGGGAAAGGCAAATTGTGCGGAGGGTGTGGAGAGTCTGCAGAAGGATCTAGATAGACTGGACGAATGGGCCAGGAAATGGCAAATGGAATTTAATGTTGGCAAGTGTGAGGTGGTCCACTTTGGTAGGAGGAATGGTAGGAAGGACTATTACTTACGGGGCGAAAAACTGCAGCAGGCGACGGTGCAGAGGGACCTCGGGGTCCTTGTGCATGAGTCGCAAAAAACCCAGCTTGCAGGTGCAGCAGGTGGTCAGGAAGGCGAATGGGATGCTGGCCTTCATAGCGAAGGGGATTGAATATAAAAGTAGGGAGGTCTTGCTGCAGCTGTATAGGGTATTGGTGAGGCCGCAGCTGGAGTACTGTGTGCAGTTTTGGGCGCCGCACCTGCGCAAGGATGTTTTGGCCCTGGAGGGAGTGCAGAGGAGGTTTACTAGGCTGATACCGGAGTTGAGGGGATTGAGCTATGAGGAGAGGCTGAATAAACTAGGCTTGTACTCGTTAGAGTTTAGAAGAATGAGGGGAGATCTCATTGAGACGTATAAGATGATGAATGGGATGGATAGGATAGAGGTGGAGAGACTCTTCCCGCTCAAAAAAGACAGTAGGACTAGGGGGCACAGCCTCAAGATAAAGGGGAGGCGGTTTAGAACAGAGTTGAGGAGGAACTTCTTCACTCAAAGGGTGGTGAATCTCTGGAATTCTCTGCCCGTTGAAGTGGTGGAGGCTGCCTCGCTAAATATTTTTAAGAAACGGGTTGATGGGTTTTTGATAAGAGAAGGGATTAAGGGTTATGGGGAGAGGGCGGGAAGGTGGAGCTGAGTCACGACAGATCAGCCATGATCTTATTGAATGGCGGGGCAGGCTCGAAGGGCCAGATGGCCTGCTCCTGCTCCTATTTCTTATGTTCTTATGTTCTTATGTTCTATACAGCTGCAGCAAGACCTCCCTACTTTTATATTCAATCCCCCTCGCTATGAAGGCCAGCATCCCATTCGTCTTCCTGACCACCTGCTGCACCTGCAAGCTGGGTTTTTTGTGACTCATGTACAAGGACCCCCGAGGTCCCTCTGCACTGTCGCCTGCTGCAGTTTTTCGCCCCGTAAGTAATAGTCCTTCCTACCATTCCTCCTACAATCACAGCGATTGGATGAGCAGGGCAGATCTGCCCCAGTCAGGTGAAACTGGAATATTTCCCCACTCTACCTACTGTGGGCAGAGAGGGATGGGTAATAGAGACCGGGCCCAGGCATTGTGCCAATGAATGAATCAATCACAATTCTGCTTTATCCAGAAACTCACACTTCCATTGCCAACTTTGCTTGGGTATTCCGAGAACTTTCATCACATGATCTCATGCCACAAACCATTCCCTCCCCTGCACATTCTCCTGATTGGTCCAACTTCTACTGTTGTCTCATGGGGAATTGGAAAGAGACCAGAATTTTTTTTACCCAATAGTTTATAACTAAACATATATTCTTCCATGAGATATCAGTGTCCTTGGCAAGATCAACATCTGTTGTCCATCCCCAATTGCCTCTGAACTGAGTGTCTCACTTGGCCACTTCCAGAGGACAGTTCAGAGTCAACCACATTGCTATGGTTCTGGAGTCACATGTAGGCCAGACTGGGTAAGGAAGGCAGATTTCCTTTCCTAAAGGACATTAATGATGGGTTTTCATGACAATTGAAATGGTTTTATAGTCACCATCACTGACACTAGTTTTCGATTCCAGATTTTATTCATTGAATTTAAACTCCACCAGCTGCCATGGGATTTGAACCCATGTCCCCAAAGCCTGGACCTCCGGATTGAGATATAAGAGCAGAACTAGGTCATTCAGCCCATTGAGTCTGCTCTCCCATTTGATCATGGCTAATGTGTTTCTCAACTCCATTCGCCCTCCTTTTCCCCCGCAACCTTTGATCCCCTGACCAAACAAGAACCTATCTATCTCTGTCTTAAATACACTCAATGAGCTGGCCTCCACAGCCTTCTGTGGCAAAGAGTTCCACAGATTCGCCACCCTCTGGCTGAAGAAATTCCTCCTCATCTCGGTTCTAAAGGGTCGTCCCCTTACTCTGAGGCTGTGCCCTTGGATCCTAGTCTCTCCCACACTAATGGCAACATCTTCCCCACATCCACTCTATCCAGGCCTTTCAATGTTCTGTAATTTTCAATAAGGTGCCCCTCATCCTTCTAAGCTGCATCAAGTATTACTCCAGTAATATTACAACCACATCCCCCAGTTAGATTAATCTTAACCCTTGGAGAAGAGCACTTCCTGTGTCCCCAGTAGTTTTATACCTAATAAATTAAGGTGTTGAAAGAAAATGAAGGAAAAAAAAACCAGACTCTTCACAGAAGCCCAGAATACAACAGTGCAGAAGAGGCCCTTCGGCCCATCGAGTCTGCACCAATGTATGAAAGACTCTGACCTGCCCGCCTAATCCCACTTGCCAGCACTTGGCCCATAGCCTTGAATGTTATGATGTGCCCAGTACTCATCCAGGTCCGTTTTAATGGACATGAGGTATCCCACCTCCATCAGCCTCCCAGGCAGCGCATTCCAGACCCTCTGGATTAAAAGGATTTTCCTCAAATCCCCCCTAAACCTTCCGCCCCTCACTTTTAACTTGTGTCCCATCAACTAAGGGGAACGGTTGCTCCCTATTCACCCTGTCCACGTCCCTCATAATTTTGAACAGCTCACTCAGTCTCCTCTGCCCCGGAGAAAAAAAACCCAATCCTATTCAACCTCTCTTCATAACTCAAATGTTCCATCCCGGGCAGCGTCCTGGTAAATCTCCACTTCCAGGGCATTCATGTCTGTCCTATAACGTGGCGATCAGAACTGCACACAGTACTCCAGCTGTGACCTATACCACTCCATCAAGGCCTCTCTGTTTCTGTAATCTATACCCTTGGTGTGTGTCCTTTTTTTGCCTCTCTGGGCGTTGCTGGGTACTGGCCACTCTGGGTGTGTCCGGCAGGATTGACCACCTGGACCCACAGGCAGGTCCGACCCATCGCAGGTCAGTGGGCAGCGATGAGGAGCAGGAACAATGGCCCAGTGACTTTGAGGGTTCATTAGAGTTCGTTGCCTAGTGCCGCGCCCAAGCAAGTTAACTCAGCGCAGGCTTTGCAAGCTGCACCACATGGAATGCGTTTCTGTGAGATTAAACCAGCGTGTGCTGTGAATGTCATTAACAGTTACTCAGTGGCAATGCATCGTGAAATCACACTGAAATCACAGGGGAACACCCAGCCTTGCTGGGTGTTGTATGTTCAGGGGCTGTGTTTCTCTCGTGATTTCCTGCTGTTATTCCTGCTGTGGATGTCCTGTGGCCTTTTCTGCTTTTAGTGATGGAGTAAGGGCTTCTGTTGGGGTTCAGCTTTCTCTCGTCACTTTGATGTTTGACCCCAGTGCAAATCTCCCTAAACAGCGAACATGGGTAAATTTTTAATTTATTTCTTAAGCGCCGCAAGTCGGCTTACATTAACACTGCAATGAAGTTGGAAACATAGGCGATAGGAGGTCACTTGACCCTTCGAGCTCGCTCTGTCATTCATCACGATCATGGCTGATCAAGCTTTAAGGGCGGCACGGTAGCACAGTGGTTAGCACTGCTGCTTCACAGCTCCAGGGTCCTGGGTTCGATTCCCGGCTCGGGTCACTGCCTGTGTGGAGTTTGCACATTCTCCTTGTGTCTGCGTGGGTTTTCTCCGGGTGCTCCGGTTTCCTCCCACAGTCCAAAGATGTGCGGGTTAGGTTCATTGGCTATACTAAAATTGCCCCTTAGTGTCCTGGGATATGTAGGTTAGAGGGATTAGCAGGTAAATGTGTAGGGATATGGGAATAGGGTCTGGGTGGGATTGTGTTCGGTACAGACTGGATGGGCCGAGGGGCCTGTTTCTGCACTGTAGGGTTCTATTTCTAAAGCTTAATCCCGCTTTCTGCCCTTTGATCCCATTCACTCCAAGTGTTCAAGTTACTGTGAAAATCCCCTAGCCGCCACACTCCAGTGCCTGTTCAGGTACACTGAGGGAGAATTTAGCATGGTCAATACACCCAAACCAGGACGTCTTTCAGACTGTGAGAGGAAACTGGAGAAAACCCACGCAGGCATGGGGAGAATGTGCACAGACAGTGATTCAAGCTGGGAATCGAACCTGGGTCCCCTGGCGCTGTAAGGCCACAGTGCTAACCACTGTGCCACCATGCCCTCTGCGGGCATACACTGGAGACATGAGTATATTTTAATCTCGCCTGTCCTTGTCCCCCATGTCACCTAGGAATGGTAGGTTTTGTCTGTATATCTACAAGAAACAATACTTTTCACTGTATCCCAATACACGTGACAGTAATAAATCAAATCAAATTTTTAAAAGTTCATTTATGGGATGTAAGTGTTGCTGGCTAGGCCAGCGTTCATTGCCCATCCCTAATTGCTCTTGAGAAGGCAATGGTGAGCTGTCTTTTTGAACCGCTGCAGTCCATGTGGTGTAGGTACAACCACAGTGCTGTTAGGGAGAGCATTCCAGGATTTTGACCCAGTGACAGTGGAGAAAAAAGCGATATATTTCCAAGTCGGGATGTTGAGTGACTTGGAAGGGAGCCTTCAGATGGTGGTGTTCCCAGGTATCTGCTGCCCTTGTCCTTCTGGATGGTTGAGGTCGTGGGTTTGGAATGTTTCTGGCGAGCAAAGTCGAGAGGCAGCGATTTTTGGACATCAGAGGAGGCAGCAACGGGTACATTTTTCTGTTTCTTTGGCTAACTTTTATTTTTAGTTATTTTAAAGTTGCGAGTTTTTGGCGGTTTTTTTTTAAATTAGTTACAACCGGAAGTCGTCACTAAGACGCTTGCCGGGAGTTGTAGTTTTTTTTTCGGGGGTTTATAAGCACCTACCTCCGTGAATCGGCCTCATTGTTTCTGGCGAGCAAAGTCGAGAGGCAGCGATTTTTGGACATCAGAGGAGGCAGCAACGGGTACATTTTTCTGTTTCTTTGGCTAACTTTTATTTTTAGTTATTTTAAAGTTGCGAGTTTTTGGCGGTTTTTTTTAAATTAGTTACAACCGGAAGTCGTCACTAAGACGCTTGCCGGGAGTTGTAGTTTTTTTTTTCTGGGCCCCTAACCCTATAAATTAGCACAGAGAGGATACCCGATTCTCTACACTGGTAGAGAATCCCACCCTCCCACCTCCTCTGACCTAAATTATAAGTGTGGGTAAGTTTTTCTTTTTAATATTTTTATTTCTTCTGCTGGTAATAGTTTCAGGGATGGCAGTTCAGGCAGTGTGCTGCATCTCCTGTGGGATGTATGTGGTGAGGGACTCCAGTAGTGTTACAGGGGATTTTACTTGTAGGAAGTGTATTAGATTGCAGCTTCTGGAGGAGCGTGTAAAGGAGTTGGAGTTGGAAGTAGGGGAGCTTCGCAAAATTCGGGATGCAGAGGTGGACATTGATAGGAGTTATAGGGAGTTAGTCACTCCTAGAAACCAGTCTTGGGTCACTGCCAAGAGGAGGGGAAAGAAGCAAGTGGGGGGAAAATCCCCTGGGGCTGTTCCCCTCCAAAATAGGTTTTCGGTCCTGGAGGCTACAGTTGAGGAGGGATCAACTGGGGAGAGCCAAAAGGGAGCAGGTCTCTGGGGATGAGCCTACTGTAAAAGCTCAGGTGGTTAGGGGTAGCCAAAGATTAGGTCCTTGTAATTGGGGACTCCACCGTTAAAGGGACGGATAGGAGAGTCAGTAACAATGATAGGAACTCAGGGCTGGTGTGTTGCCTACCAGGGGCTGGGGTCCAGGATGTCTCAGAGAGGATATTCAAGACTCTCAGGGGAGAGGGGGATCAACCCCAAGTTATTATTCATGTGGGGACGCATGATATAGGAAGGCTAAGGGAAGGGGACATTAAACAGAGATTCATGGAGTTGGGGTGGAAGCTAAAGGCCAAGACAGACAGAGTGGTTATCTCTGGACTCTTGCCTGTGCCACGGGATAGTTTAGAGAGGAATAGAGGGAGGGAAAGCTTGAACTCGTGGCTGAGGGGATGGTGCAGGAGGGAGGGGTTTAAGTACTTGAACAATTGGGGCTCGTTCTGGGGAAGGTGGGACCTTTATCAGAGGGATGGGATTCACCTGAACCAAAGGGGAACAAATATCCTGGGAGGTAAATTTGTTAAGGTTATGCAGAGTGGTTTAAACTGATTCAGAGGGGGGGTGGGATCCTGAGTAGAGGGGGTGAAAGTGAGGGGGGGCGTAGATGGGGACTGCAATGCCCGGCATTGCGGGAGAGGGGCGGAACAGGGTTTGGAATGTGGTTTGAAATGTGTATACTTTAATGCGAGGAGTATTCGCAATAAGGTGGATGAACTTGCAGCGTGGACCAGTACCTGGGACTTCGATGTTGTGGCCATTTCAGAGACTTGGATAGAGCAGGGTCAGGAATGGATGTTGCAGGTCCCGGGGTACAAATGCTTTAATCGGAGTAGACAAGGAGGTAGAAGGGGGGGTGGGGTAGCATTATTGGTCAAGGACTGTATCTCAGTGTCAGAGAGGAACTTTGATGAGGGACTTGTCTGTTGAGGTAATATGGGCGGAGATTAGAAATAGGAGAGGAGAGGTCACCCTGTTGGGAGTCTTTTATAGACCTCCAAAAAGTTCTAGGGAGGTTGAGGAAAGGATTGCGGAGACGATCCTTGTTAGTCACGTGCTCACTGTGTGATTGTTATGGGGGACTTTAACTTTACTCATGTAGATTGGAATTGCTACTGCTCTGGCTCGTTAGAGGGGTCAGTTTTTGTTCAAAGTGTGCAAGAAGGTTTTTTGACTCAGTATGTAGATAGGCCGACGAGAGGTGAGGCTATATTGGATTTGGTGCTCGGTAATGAGCCAGACCAGGTGCTAGACTTGGAAGTTGGTGTACAGTTTGGGGATAGTGATCATAATTCGATTACGTTCACCTTAGTGATGGAAAGGGATAGGCATGAACCTCGGGTCAGTAGTTTCAGCTGGGGAAAGGGTAATTATGAGGCTATTAGGAAAGAATTAGGAAGCATTGGTTGGAATGGGAGATTACAGGGACTGGGAACATCCGAGATGTGGAGATTTTTCAAGGAGCAGCTATTGCGGGTCTGTGATAAGTATATCCCTGTCAGGCAAGGAGGATTTGGTAGGCCCAGGGAACCGTGGTGCACCAAAAAAGTTGATTCGTTGGTTAGGAAGAAAAAGGAGGCTTATGTTCGGATGAGGCTTGAGGGCTCAGGTAGTGCATTAGAAAGTTTTAGATTGGCTAGGAGGGAGTTGAAGAGGGAGTTAAGAAGGGCCAAAAGAGGGCATGAGATGATTTTGGCTGATAGGATTAAGGAGAACCCTAAGGCGTTTTACAGGTATGTCAAGAACAGAAGGTTGGTTAGGACAAGATTAGGGCCAGTTACAGACAGTAGAGGGAAGTTGTGTGTGGAACCGGAGGAGATTGGAGAGGCGTTGAACCAATATTTCTCTTCGGTGTTCACGCAAGGGGACAGGAATGTAGCTGAGGAGGACACTGGGGGTGCAGGGGTGTGAAATAGATAGTATTGCAGTTGATACGGGGGATGTGCTGGATATTTTAGAGGGTTTGAAAATAGATAAGTCCCCTGGTCCAGATGGGATTTACCCTAGGATTCTTTGGGAGGCAAGAGGGGTGATTGCGGAGCCTCTGGCTCTGATCTTCAGGTCGTCGTTAGTCTCTGGTATTGTACCAGAAGATTGGAGGACAGCAAATGTTGTCCCATTGTTTAAGAAGGGGAGAAGGGACTTCCCTGGGAATTATAGACCGGTGAGTCTTACTTCTGTGGTGGGTAAGGTTTTGGAAAGGATTATTAGAGACAGGATTTATAGTTATTTGGAAAGTAATGAGTTGATTAGAGATAGTCAGCACGGTTTTGTAGCGGGTAGGTCATGCCTTACTAACCTTATCGAGTTCTTTGAGAAAGTGACCAAAGAGGTGGATAGGGGTAAGGCAGTTGATGTGGTGTATATGGATTTTAGCAAGGCGTTTGATAAGGTTCACCATGGTAGGCTTCTGCAGAAAATGCAGATGTATGGGATTGGGGGTGATCTAGGTAATTGGATCAGGAATTGGCTAGCAGATAGGAGACAGAGAGTGGTGGTTGATGGGAAATATTCGTCATGGAGTTCGGTTACAAGTGGTGTGCCTCAGGGATCTGTTTTGGGGCCACTGCTGTTTGTAATTTTTATTAATGATCTGGATGAGGGTATAGTTGGGTGGATTAGTAAGTTTGCTGATGACACCAAAGTCGGAGGTGTGGTAGATTGTGAGGAAGGGTGTCATAGTTTGCAGGATGACTTAGAAAGGTTGCAGAGCTGGGCTGAGAGGTGGCGAATGGAGTTTAATGTGGAGAAGTGTGAGGTAATTCATTTCGGTAGGAATAACAGATGTGTTGAGTATAGGGCTAACGGGAGGACTTTGAATAGTGTGGAGGAGCAGAGGGATCTAGGTGTATGTGTACATAGATCCCTGAAAGTTGGGAATCAAGTAGATAAAGTTGTTAAGAAGGCATACGGAGTTTTGGCGTTTATTGGTAGGGGGATTGAATTTAGGAGTCGTAGCGTCATGATGCAACTGTACACATCTCTGGTGCGGCCGCACTTGGAGTTTTGTGTGCAGTTCTGGTCCCCACATTACAAGAAGGATGTAGAGGCTTTGGAGAGGGTGCAGAGGAGGTTTACCAGGATGTTGCCTGGTATGGAGGGGAGATCCTATGAGGAGAGATTGAGTGATTTGGGGTTGTTTTCGCTGGAAAGAAGGCGGCTAAGAGGGGATCTCATTGAAACATATAAGATGATTAGAGGTTTAGACAGGGTAGATAGTGATAGCCTTTTTCCTAGGATGGAGAAAGCTAACACGAGGGGGCACGATTTTAAATTAAGGGGGGGTAGTTATAGGACAGATGTCAGGGGTAGGTTCTTTACCCAGAGGGTGGTGAGGGACTGGAATGCCCTGCCAGCTGCAGTTGTAAATGCACCTAGTTTGGGGGCGTTTAAAAGATCTGTGGATTGGTTTATGGATGAAAAGGGATTGGTTTAGGCTAGTGGGTCATTGTTTTGTAACTGGTCGGCGCAACATCGTGGGCCGAAGGGCCTGTTCTGCGCTGTAATGTTCTATGTTCTATGTTCTATGGTTCTGCCTGAGGAACCTTGGTGAGTTGCTGCACTGCATCTTGTAGATGGTACGCGTGGCTGTCACTGTGTGTCAGTGATGGAGTCAATGTTCCACAAGGCAAATTGTTTGATCAACTTGTGTGATGATCTTTGTGCTTTGAGAAATGTTGATCTTTTCTTTTTGTGATTTGTCCTTTGTAGTCCAACAGCATGGCATGGGGCAGCACGGTGGCACAGTGGTTAGCATTTCTGCCACACAGCACCAGGGAACCAGGTTCAGTTCCTGCCTCGGGTCACTGTCTGTGTGGAGTTTGCACATTCTCCCCATGTCTGCATGGGTTTCCTCAGGTGCTCCAGTTTCCTCCCACACTCCAAAGATGTACTGGTTAGGATGATTGGCCATGCTAAGTTGCCCCTTAATGTCAAGGGAATCAGGAGGGTAAATATCTGGGGTTCTGAGGATAGGACAGTACCTGGGTGCAGGTGTGATGGGCCAAATGGCCTCCATCTGCACTGTAGCTTCTATGATTCTAAGATCATTCTCAAAATAGGTTGATTGTTCATTGAACTTCAGAGAAGTTAAACCTTGGTTGAGGTTGCTATGGAGACAAAAACTATTTGCAGTAGTGTCAGGTTCCAGCCTGTTTAGTGCCACCTGGCTTGAGCAGATGCAGTTAAGAAGAAGAACACAGGATTAGTGTGAGGTGAAGAATACAAAGCTCTCTATGAATAGATCAGTGTTCCGGTTGACAGGATGAAGACGATACCACCCCACATGACCTTAGCAACTCCACCAATGGGGACCGAATCCTGAAAGTTGGTGTGAACAGATCCGAGACCCAGAGTGGAATTTTCTGGCTGTTCACGCCCTTTGGCACTCAGCCAAATCCGGATTCACTGCAGCGGGACTGGAGAACCTCGCTGGCTGGAAAATTTCAGCCCCAGACTGTGAACAGGGTGTGCTGATTGGCCGGTTGAAAAGGAAGTCTTGATTGCTACAACATCAAGATTGTCCAGACCTGAATGAGAGAGCGGATTCATAGACACGCGCCTGGTCAATGTTAACCAATCGTGAACAGTTGCTTTTCAGACTGGAGGGAAGTGGGAGGGGCTTCTCAGGGGCCAACATGAGGTTCACTGGTCTGAATCTTCTGGAACAAGTCAACCAAATGACTCTGAGACAAGGGGCTAGATTTTCGCTCCTGTGGAGATGGATAACTCAGAAGAAAGGAAATGCTGGACAACATTTTACTTCTTAAAATAGTCCGTCCTCAAATGTTATCCACACATCCCTGTTCTTCTTCTTTGAATTCTATTTTTCCCTCTATTTCTCCTTCCGTGGTTACAGGGAAGAAGTTATTGTTTCCAGTGTCTGTAGCTTTCTCCCAATAACTGTGCTTGGCAGCCATTGTGATTCCTAAACTTCTCTTGTTGTCCATTCAGCCAAACCTGAGCAATCCTCCACCATTACCCGCATTTCAATACCTTCTCTCCTCATCTCATCCACTTCCTGCAGAGTCAACCCTCACACCCAGAGCGTGCGACCACTCCACACTGGGCTAAATGTTTCTAAATCAATAAAACTTGATAGAATAGAGCACAGGTCATACCTCACTCGCAGAACATTCAGAGCAATTTGCTAAAGCACCGTCTGCATTTAAGGTGATGATGGTGTAGTGGTAAAGTACTGGACTATCAATCCAAGAGGCCCCAGGGACATGGGTTCAAATCTCACCATGGCAGCTGGTGGAATTTAAATTCATTCAATAAAGTCTGGAATTATAAAGCAAGTCCCAGTCATGGCGACAATAAAACTATCATCGATTCTCGTGGAAACCAATCTGGTTCACTAATGCCCTTTAGGGAATCTGCCATCCTTACCCGGTCTGGCCTACATGTGACTCCAGACCTACAGCAATGTGGTTGACTCTTAGCTGCCCTCTGAAATAGTCAAACAAGACTTTCAGTTCAAGGGTAATTAGGGATGGGCAACAAATCATGAATGTAGCCCAATCTCTCACGCAAACCAACCTCCCAGCCATTGACTCTGTCTACACTTTCCACTGCCTCGGCAAAGCAGTCGACATAATTAAGGACTCCATGTGCCCCGGACATTCTCTCTTCCACCTTTTTCCATCGGGAAAAAGATACAAAAGTCTGAGGTCACATAGCAACGACTCAAGAACAATTTCGTCCCTGCTGCCGTCAGACTTTTGATTAGACCTACCTCGCACTAAGTTGATCTTTCTCCACACTTTAGCTATGACTGTAACACTACATTCTGCACTCTCTCCTTTCCTTCTCTGGAACGATATGCTTTGTCTGTACAGCACACAAGAAACCGATACTGTTTGTTAATACATGTGACAATAATAAATTAACTGAAAACCACCCTCATCTCCAGAAAGAATATTCTTTAAAAATTTCTATCAGTGGCTGGGGCATTTGTGAAGCAGTGTGAACAGGGAGGGCGGTTATAGGATGTTAATTTAAGGGATATGAGAACATGGGGACAACAAAGCAGCTGGTGAAGAGAATACTGTTATCAGAATCCTGGGCGTATCTGGGGGAGTGCGGGGACTCTCGAGAAGAAAGGGAGGAAGATTAATTTATAGCCTTTGTACGATTTGTCTGTCCAATTGCAACCCAAAGATTATGTTTCTCTCTCTCACGCAGGAGCATGGTATCCCTACCGACATGGGCTATGCGGTGGCTCCTCACCATTCCGGCGTTTATCCCGTTCACATCCAGCTGTACGAAGCTTGGAAGCAGGTGTGGGGGATGAAAGTCACAAGTACAGAGGAGTATCCGCACTTGAAGCCAGCACGGTTCCGCCGAGGGTTCAAACACAATGGCATCATGGTGAGAGGATCAACAAAGGATAAAATTCCATTTTCCTTCTTAATTACCTGCAAACCCTGTGATTCTTGCACAAGGACACCCAGGTCCATTTTACTGTTTATTCCTACCAAAATGGATGGCCTCACGTTTAGCAACATTGTACTCTATCTATCAGACCCTTGTCCACTCACTTAGCGTCCTCTGCACGTTTTGCTTTATCACTCACCTTACAGACATCTGCAAATTTTGACACACTGCACTTGGTCCCCAACTTCAAATCATCTATGTAAATTGTAAACAATTGCAGTCCCAACACTGATCCCTATATTGGACCTCCCTGATCCTCACACATTAGGCATAGACTAAAATCATGAATAGGTCACTGATCATGGGACGGCGGCGCGGGCTCGTTGGGCCGAAGGGCCTGTTTCCCGTTCTGTGTTGTTCTTTGTTCTTTGTTCTTTGAGAGAGCATCAGACTCAACGTTTTAACATCCCGTCCCACCTCTCTGCCACAAGCATCATCTGTGCTTGCATGCGAGACTGAGTGGGGGGGTGAGCTGTGAGGAGGATGCAGAGATCTTTCAGACAGATTAGAGTGAGTGGGCAAATGAATGGCAGGCGCAGTATAACGTGAGGTTACCCGCTTTCGTAGCAAAACACTTGAAGGCAGGTTATTGTCAAAATGGCCGTAAGTTAGGAGAGAGAAATGTGCCAATAAGATCACATGATCCTCTTTAAATGCACAGGTCGGACTCTGAAGGTGTGACTTTACCCTACGCCTTGAGGCTGGGGAGCAGGTGAGGACTCGTTCCCCAGCTTAGACCTGCTCTGTGTAGGAGCCAAGGACTGAACTCAGGATCACCAGGAGGAGAAAGCATGCTGGGGTATGGGCAAAACACCAGCGCCTCCTAGTGTGATGTCCAAAGGGATATTTTGTGTGAGCTTCGAGAATGGGCATGGCCTGTGAACTTCCGAAAAAATGGGGCCTTCAGCCTGGGATCTTCCTGTGTAGCTCGGAACACTAATTTAGCTTTACAGAAACTCAGTTAGGCTGCGCTTGGAATATAGTGTTCAACTCTGGTCGCCACATTACCAGAAGGATGTAGCGGCTTTGGAGAAGGTACAGAAAAGATTTACCAGGATGTTGCCTGGTATGGAGGGCATTAACTATGAGGAGAGATTGGAGAAACTTGGTTTGTTCTCACTGGAGCGACGGAGGTTGAGGGGGCGACCTGATAGAAGTCTACAAGATTATGAGGGGCATGGACAGGGTGGATAGTCAGAAGCTTTTTCCCCCAGGGTGGAAGAGTCAATTACACGGAGGGACACAGGTTTAAAGGAGATGTAGGAGGCAGATCTTGTACACAGGGTGGTGGTTGCCTGGAACTCGCTGCCGGGGAGGTAGTGTAAGTGGATACGGTAGTTGCTTTTAAGGGGCGTCTGGACAAATACATGAATAGGATGGGAATAGAGGGATATGGTCCCCGGAAGGGTTTTAGTTCACACATGGTCCGTGCAGGCTTGGAGGGTCGAAGGGCCTGTTCCTGTGCTGTAATTTTCTTTGATCTTCGATCTTCACTATCTGAATGTACACTTACCCACTGAGCCATTGCTGAGATGAACCCCTGATTGTGAAACGTAATTGGGTCTGTCACGAACAGTTTCTCATAATGAGGTTGTCAGTTTTAGGCATCATTTACATCCTGTTATTGGAGCCTGGGTTTGAATTTATGTTTTTGTTGTGACAAAAACCTCCTGTCCCGTGACCGCCTGGTGCGACTAATAAACCGGACGATGTGACATTGTGGCTCAGTGCTCTGGAAGCTGACGGGTGCCCACTATACCAGTCCCCCTACAAATGCCAACAGTGCTGCCTGCTGGAGATGGGTAACTCCTGAGGCTGACCTCACTTTGTCTGCTTTCTCTCTCCAAAGGTTCTGCCTCGTCAGACATGTGGCCTTTTCACGCATACTATATTCTACAATGAGTACCCCGGAGGGCCCAAGGAGCTGGATAAGATTATTAATGGCGGAGAGCTCTTCCTCACAGTCCTCCTTAACCCTGTGAGTACTTGAGTTACCTTTTCCCGCTTAGTCAAGCCCAGTAATCGGGTAAGGAAGGGACTAACTATGGGAGATCGCTTTGACCCGGCTTCCAATATCAGCAAAACCTCCATGAAATAATATCAACGACTGATACCTAATAAAAAACATCTGTATCAGTGAAAGTGACCCCGAAACTGTAGCATCATTGTAAGAAAAACTCTTACTAATGCCCTTTATGGAAGGAAATCTGCCATCCTTACCCAGTCTGGCCTACATGTGACTCCAGATCCACAGCAATGTGGTTAACTTTTAACTGCCCCTCTGAAATGGCTGAGCTCAGCCGAACTTTCCCAATCCCAGCTGCCGTGGGAGTTGTGCCGTGCGGGACACGGATGATGCAAAGGTTGGCTGGCCTCGGGTGGGATTTTTCAGCACTGGGGCGAGAGTGGCTGGAAATTCTCTCCCTCGTTTCCGAGGGCAGCTCGGAATAGGGGGTAAATGCTGGCCAGCCAGCGAGGCCAATGCCCCCACGATCGAGTAAAGATAACCCCTTTGCTATAATCGCAGCTGATGTTAAGACTGGACAAAGGCCGGTGCCACAGTGAAACCTGGGTTCATAGATCCTAACTTTGAATGAAGGAACCGGGGAGAAAAGTTACCAAAACCTGGGTTCATAGATCCTAACTTTGAATGAAGGAACCAGGGAGAAAAGTTACCAAAACCTTCCCTCCCACCCCCCCCCCACCCCACCCCCCCCCCCCCCCCACCCCACCCCTGGCCTGTCCTGATCACTGCCCTCCCTCCTTCCTACACTGATCCCTATGGAGAATGGCAGCGTGATCGCCCACTGATCACCCCCCCAGCCCTGTCCCCACCCCCATGTGCTCCACCCCTTGGCACTCCCCCGTGCCCAATGGGCAGTGCCCCCTGGGCACAGACACTTTGCCCCTGGGGCTGTGCCAGGTGGCACAGGCTGGCATTACCAAGGTAATTACCAGCGGACACCTCTTCCACTGACCGACCCCCTGGGGGCTCCGATTGCACCCCCCCCCCCCTCCCCCCCCGCCGCCCTTCACTCCAGCAGTGTCGGGCCACTAGTTCTCCGTTTGTGGTGAATTTACTGTGAACCCCACTGGAGTGAAATACTCTGTCAGGGTGGGAGCTGCTAGCGAGTCCAGATACATCAGTCCCAAACCCGTTAATTTTTTTTAATACAGTTAGTGGTGGCACAGTGGGTTAGCACTGCTGTCTCACAGCGCCAGGGTCCCGGGTTCGATTCCCGGCTTGGGTCACTGGTCTTTGAACTTTCTCCCTGTGTCTGCGTGGGTTTCCTTCGGGTGCTCCGGTTTCCTCCCACTGGTGCTGGTTAGGTGCGTCGGCCACGCTAAGTTCTCGCCCGGTGCACCCGAACAGGCGCCGGAGCGTGGCGACCAGGGGATTTTCACAGTAACTTCGTTGCAGCGTTAATGTAAGCCGACTAAATTCTACGCAAATGGCAATTTAAACGGTCCTAGCACCTCCCTGCCGATTTCCTACGTGGATCTGGCACTGCGGGGAGTCCGGCACTGGGCCGGATGCTAGCGGGGTGCAAACGTCCGCATGAACTTTGCACATCGGCTGATGTGAGAATCTCCAGACCCGCTGCGCTAATGGCAGAATCGTGGCCAAGGAGTTACTGAAAGGGATTGATCACTGGCTTAGTTTACTGGCTTACTGTGTGTCAAAGCAGTTGTAAAGAAAGACTTCTGGGACTCTGCGTAGGTCGGAGGCAAACTGTGTCCTGTAAATAAACCAACAATCGACTTGTGTCCTGTTTTATATTTCACCTCTCGGCTCCAGCTGCAATGCAGAATCTCCGTGGTTTAAATAGAACATAGAACATTATGGAATAGCGTTGTGTCGATATTTAAAATCAAAAGCAGTATTGCGGATTCACACCTGAGTCCTGTCCATATGGATGGGCAGGTGCACAGGGAGATCCAACAGTGCGAGGGACTGGACAGATTCCCACTTTATTCTCGACACGGAAAGCCAGCCTTCGCGGGAGTCATCGCAACCTGACAGTAAATTCTGCCGGCTGGGGGAGTTATATTGAGGTCCCCGTGCGAAGCGCTGACAGACGGTGATTCACAATCCATCGCGAGCACACATGGGGGAGTCGGAGAGAGTTCTCGTGGCGGTGCTCCCGGAAACCTGCCGGGGTTGCAGCCACAGAACATAGAACATAGAACATTACAGCGCAGAACAGGCCCTTCGGCCCACGATGTTGCGCCGACCAGTTACAAAAACAATGCCCCACTAACCTATACCAATCCCTTTTCATCCATAAACCTATCCACAGATCTCTTAAACGCCCCCAAACTAGGCGCATTTACAACTGCAGCTGGCAGGGCATTCCAATCCCTCACCACCCTCTGGGTAAAGAACCTACCCCTGACATCTGTCCTATAACTACCCCCCCTTAATTTAAAGTCGTGCCCCCTCGTGCTAGCTTTCTCCATCCTAGGAAAAAGGCTATCACTATCTACCCTGTCTAAACCTCTAATCATCTTATATGTTTCAATGAGATCCCCTCTTAGCCGCCTTCTTTCCAGCGAAAACAACCCCAAATCTCTCAGTCTCTCCTCATAGGATCTCCCCTCCATACCAGGCAACATCCTGGTAAACCTCCTCTGCACCCTCTCCAAAGCCTCTACATCCTTCCTGTAATGTGGGGACCAGAACTGCACACAAAACTCCAAGTGTGGCCGCACCAGAGTTGTGTACAGTTGCATCATGACGCTGCGACTCCTAAATTCAATCCCCCTACCAATAAACGCCAAGACACCGTATGCCTTCTTAACAACCTTATCTACTTGATTCCCAACTTTCAGGGATCTATGAAGGAGCAAGTGTAAAGAGAAGGCTAATTGTGGAGATTGAACAGGAGAATGGCGCCAGGTACAGCTTCGGAGCGGGAGGGGGTGGCGGGGAGACACAGAGCAAGGACTAATTGCATTTCACCGTCTGGTCCCCACATTACAGGAAGGATGTAGAGGCTTTGGAGAGGGTGCAGAAGAGGTTTACCAGGATGTTGCCTGGTATGGAAGGGAGATCCTATAAGGAGAGACTGAGAGATTTGGGGTTGTTTTCGCTGGAAAGAAGGCGGCTAAGAGGGGACCTTATTGAAACATATAAGATGATTAGAGGTTTAGACAGGGTAGATAGTGATAGCCTCTTTCCTAGGATGGAGAAAGCTAGCACGAGGGGGCACGACTTTAAATTAAGGGGGGGTAGTTATAGGACGGATGTCAGGGGTAGGTTCTTTACCCAGAGGGTGGTGAGGGACTGGAATGCCCTGCCAGCTGCAGTTGTAAATGCGCCTAGTTTGGGGGCATTTAAGAGATCCGTGGATAGGTTTATGGACGAAAAGGGATTGGTTTAGGCTAGTGGGTCATTGTTTTGTAACTGGTCGGCGCAACATCGTGGGCCGAAGGGCCTGTTCTGCGCTGTAATGTTCTATGTTCTATGAGAGGCAGCGAGGTTCACACTTCATTCCAGGGGCAACTGGACTGCATTTTTAATCATCTAAAATCAGTTGCAAATCAGTTGATTGTTGCGTTCCCTCCTGGAACGCAAGCCTGTCGTCTGATGAGAGACGAAGTCGGTTAGGATGATATTCATTGGAGTTTAGAAGAGTGAAAGAGGATCGCGTAGAAACTTATAAAATTCTAACAGCCCCACAGCACCAGGGAAATGGGTTTAATTCTAGGCTTGGGTCACTGTCCATGTGGAGTTTACATGTTCTCCCCGTGTCTGCCTCCCGCAGTCCAAAGATGTGCGGGTTTGGTGGATTGGCCATGCTATATCAGTGTCAGAGGGACTAGCTGGTGTTAATATATGGGGTTATGGGGATAGGGCGTGGGTGGGATTATGGTCGGTGCAGACTCGATGGGCCGAATGGCCTCCTCCTGCATCTGCCCACTCACTCAGCCTGTCCAAATCACACTGGGTTAACTTTACCACGCTATGGGTTAATGGGATCTCTGTGGCACAGTGGGTAGTGCCCCTTACCTCTGGTCCAGGATCTCTGGGTTTGATACAATGCCTGGATTTGCTGGCTACAGAAGCAGCCTTCGCTGGCCTGATAATCAGCTCAGGAACCTTTCCGCCACTTCCCCACGACTCCCCGACCGGCTACAAAAAAAAATAGGTGTGAAGATATGCAAAAGAAAGTGGGTTTATTAATCATAGAATCCCAACAGTACAAAAGGAGATCATTCAGCCCATCGAGTCTGTACCAACCACAATCCCATCCAGGCCCTCTTCCCATTACCCCACACATTTACCCTGCTAATCCCACTGACACCAGGGTCTGCTTATCACGGCCAATCAACCTAATTTGCACATCTTTGAACATAGAACATTACAGCACAATACAGGCCCTTCGGCCCTCGATGTTGCGCCGATCAGTGGAACTAATCAATGACCCTCTAACCTAAACTATTCCAATGTTATCCATGTGCCTATCCACTGACCATTTGAATGCCCTTAAAGTTGGCGAGTCCACAACTGCTGCAGGCAGGGCATTCCATGCCCTTACTACCCTCTGAGTAAAGAACCTACCTCTGACATCCATCCTATAATTACCACCCCTTAATTTAAAGCTATGTCCACTTGTGTTAGCCATCACCATCTGAGGAAAAAGGCTCTCACTGTCCACCCTATCCAATCCTTTGATCGTCTTGTATGCCTCAATCAGGTCACCTCGTAACCTTCTTCTCTCCAATGAAAATAACCTCAAGTCCCTCAGCCTTTCCTCATAAGACCTTCCCACCATACCAGGCAACATCCTGGTAAACCTCCTCTGCACCCTTTCCAATGCCTCCACATCTTTCTTATAGTGCGGCGACCAGAACTGTACACAATACTCCAAGTGCGGCCTCACTAGAGTTTTGTACAATTGTAACGTGACCTCACGGCTCCGAAATTCAATCCCTCTACCAATAAAAGCTAACACACCGTACGCCTTCTTAACAACCTTATCAACCTGGATGCCAACTTTCAGGGAGTTACGCACATGTGCCCCGCGATCTCTCTGCTCGTCAACACGACTAAGAGTCCTTCCATTAGCCCTATATTCTGTACTCCTGTTACTCTTACCAAAGTGAATCACCTCACACTTTTCCGTATTAAACTCCATTTGCCACCTCTCGGCCCAGCTCTGCAGCTTATCTATGTCCCTCTGCAAACTGTAACATCCATCCTCACTGTCTACAACTCCTCCGACTTTGGTGTCGTCAGCAAATTTACTACTCCATCCTTCTACACCCTCATCTAGGTCATTTATGAAAATGACAAACAGCAGTGGCCCCAAAACAGATCCCTGAGGTACACCACTTGTAACTGAACTCCTGGTTGAATATTTCCCATCAACCACCACCCTCTGTCTTCTATCAGCTAGCACTTGAAGTGTGGGAGGAAACCACAGCACTCGGAGGAAACCCACGCAGACATGGGGAGAACATGTAAACTTCACACAGACAGTGACCCAAGGCTGGAATCGAACCTGGATCCCAGGTGCTGTGAGGCAACCGTGCTGACCACTGAGCCACCACAGTGTAGTTGTACCATGTAATGTGGTAACTCATTTTGAGACATGTTCATTGGACTGGGACACTTAGGGTCCAGTCCTGGTCAGGGATAGGATTGGAGACGGGGTGATGTATAATAGTGTCTCTGCGTGCTACTGATTGTCTCCTTTAATCCACCTTTCAGATTAGCATCTTTATGACGCACCTTTCGAACTATGGGAATGACCGCCTGGGTCTATACACCTTTAAGAATCTGATCAGCTTTGTGCAGTGTTGGACAAACCTCAAACTGCAGACTCTCCCACCCGTCCAACTGGCTCAGAAATACTTCCAGCTTTTTCCTGAGGAGAAGGACCCCCTCTGGCAGGTAGGTAACCGCTCCTCTGAGACTGTGGGCAACACATCGGCATTGTGTGGGAGTAGGAAAAGATTTTAATTTTGGAGACAAGCTGTAACCCGCTGGAGTGATGTGTTTCCATGTCACATTTTACTCTCCTGCTTTCTTTCTCTCCTCCACTGAAGCTGCTAGTTAGCTCCAATCCCACAGGCACTTCCTTCAAATCACTCTCCTTCCCTTTCTGTGAGGGCAACACGGTGGCACAGTGGTTAGCACTGCTGCCTCACAGCGCCAGGGACCCCGGTTCAATTCTGGCCTCGGGTCACTGTCTGTGTGGAATCTGCACATTCTCCTCGTGTCTGTGTGGGTATCCTCTAGATACTCCTGTTTCCTCCCACAGTCCAAAGATCATAGAAACCCTAAAGGTACAGGAGGAGGCCATTCTGCCCATCCACTCTAGGACGACAACAATCCCACCCTATCCCCCTAATCGTCATATTTACCCTGCTAATCCCCTTAAAAGTAGGGTCAATTTAGCAATCTAACCCGCACATCTTTGGAGTGCGGAAGAAAACCGGAGCACCCGGAGGAAACCCACGCAGACATGGGGAGAAAGTGCAAACTGAACACAGACGTGTAGGTTGGACGGATTGGCCATGGTAAATTGCTCCTTAGTATCCAAAGCTGTGTAGATTAGTGGGGTCACTGGGATGAGGTGGGCCTGGGTAAGATGCCCTGTCGGTGAGTCAGTGCACACTCGATGGGCCGAATAGGCCCCTTCTGCTCTGTAGGGATTCTCTGATTCTCTTGGATTGCCAACCCTCCAGGATTGGAGTTTCCAGGAATCGAAGGTCAGTCCCCATGTCACTGCTGTGTGCGACCTGGGAGAAACATTATGGGAATATTTAAAATGTATCGTTCTTTTAATTTTCTTTGAGGATTTCTCTTTCCCAGATATAAAAATACTGAAAATGGGGGATAGAACATAGAACACTACAGCACAAACAGGCCCTTCGGCCTACAAGTTGCGCCGATCATATCCATACCTACCAGGCCATAGAACTATCTGTAGCTCCCAATCCCGTTAAATCCCACGTACTCATCCAGAAGTCTTTTAAAAGACCCCAGTGAGTTCGCCTCTACCACACCAACGGCAGCCGATTCCACTCACTCACCACCCTCTGAGTGAAAAACTTACCCCTGACATCTCCTCTGTACTTCCCTCCCCGCACCTTAAATCTGTGTCCTCTCGTAGCGACCATTTCAACCCGGGGAAATAGCCTCCGAGAATCCACCCTATCTATTCCTCTCAACATTTTATAAACTTCTATCAGGTCGCCTCTCAACCTTCGTCTCTCCAGGGAGAAGAGACCCAGCTCCCTCAACCTATCTTCATAAGGCATGCCTCCCAGTCCAGGCAGCATCCTTGTAAATCTCCTCTGCACCCTCTCAATAACTTCCACTTCCTGGGGATGGGGAAAGGCTATTTTTCTGACAGTCAAGCTTCATCCAATTGGGTAATAAGTCTGTTTGTTTTCCAACTGGTGTCGGAAGGCCAATGTGTCACAGGGATGGATGTATTGGTCGACTAATGGCTAGAGCGTGGGGGCAAGTCATGTGGTGAAACCTCCAGGAATATATTTAGTTTCAGTTGGCAACGCTGTCCTACCTCTGTGATCACCTCCAACTCTGGGAGGCCTGGTGGATTAACCCAGTTTCACATCCCGAATCTGGATTCATCCTTGTTTGCAGTCACTATTTTGCTGAGTGGCGCATTCCTGATCCCCGTGCACCCATTGGAGAATATCATTGACTGAACACTGCTTAAACTCACACGTAACTTAGTTTTCCAAGCGTTGGAAGACTGAGAGGGCAGTTTATATTCTGCTAATTGCACTATGAGGGATTGGGAGGGGTGGGGGTTTGCGGTAGGAGGGGTTGGGAGAATGGGAAGACGGAGGATGTGGCATGGGTGGGGTGGAGGGGGAGATGGGGAGTAAGGGGGAAGTGAGGGGGCTGGAGGGGGAGGGGGAGTAGTGGTGGAGGGAAGGGATAGGTGGGAGGGAGGGAGAGGTGGGGAGGTGGAGGGGGAGGTGGAAGGAGAGGAGAATTATAGAAACCCTACAGTGTAGCAAGAGGCCATTCGGCCCATCAAGACTGCATCACCAACAACCCCACTCAGGTCCTATCCCTGTAATCCCACACATTTATCCTGCTAATCCCTCCAACCTACACAGCCCGGGACACTAAGGGGCAATTTAGCACGGCCAGTGCGCGTAACTTGTAAATTTTTGGAATGCGGGAGGAAACCGGAGCACTTGGAGGAAACCCACGCAGACACGGGGAGAACGTGCGAACCCCACACAGACAGCGACCCAGGGTATTGGCGTGGTGGAGGGAGGGGAGGGGCAGAAGGAGGGAGGGTGTAGTAGTGGATGGGTGGAGGGAGGGGGAGTAGAGTGTAGTACTGAGGGGGGTGGTGGAAGGAGGAGGAGGGGAACACTGCAAATCATTGTGCTCCTGCTGTCCTTTACTGGATTCTCCCCCCTCTCCAACCCCGAGCCTCTCGTTCCCTCCCTCTCTCTCTCTCTCTCTCTCTTTCCAGCTGCTGACCTCCTCCCAATCCCATCGTTGATGCAACGCCGGGATTACTGTCTGTCTGCGTCCGATTCGGATTTCTCTGGAGAATCCCTGCAGACAGACATCAGGGGCTAGCGCACAGTGTGGTCACATTACACATCAGAAAATTATGTGAGGATGTTCTGTCTGCTCCCTTTCAGGATCCTTGTGAAGATCGGAGACACAAAGACATCTGGTCAAAAGAGAAAACATGCGACCGACTTCCGAAACTGCTGATTATTGGACCTCAAAAGTCAGGTAACGGTTCTCCAGCCCAAGCCGCAAGTTACCAAAACGTTAACTGCTCTCGTCCTCTGTCGCAGGAAGGCGAGGGGGGAGGGTGGAAGGCCGGTGAGATCGAATGAGAAAGATCTCAGGGGACACAATGGGCCCTGTCCAAAGTGATAATGGAGTCAGATTGCCATTCTGTTTGTAGTTATTTACCCAGGTACCCAGCTCCTTATCTGACCCGACCCTGTGACTCAGACCGGGTCAGAGAGATGCACGACAGAGGCTTCCCATAGCCGTCTGTCCAGGGGTCAGAGGTCAGGAAGTCATTTAGTGCCGTCAGGCCCTTCAGCCCATCAAGGATTGATCCAAAATGGCGCCGGGGTGTGGCGATTCTTGCAGGCTGTGCCCAACATACCTTCAAATTCTATCTTTTACTCTAATTCTATGCTCCTAAAAACTGTAACACTACATTCTGCACTCCCTCCTTTCCTTCTCTGTGCTTTGTCTGTATAGCGCGCAAAAAACAATACTTTCCCCTGTATACCAATATATATCGACAATATTAAATCAAATAAAATCAACTTCACCAATAATAACTACCACTAAAGTAGCACTGATCCTATTTTCCTACACTTGTCCCGTATCCTTGGAAGTTATAATATTTCAAAGTGCTCAATCAAATATTTGTTAAAGGTTGTAAGGTTTCCAGCCTCCACTACCTTCTCAGGCACCACCTTCCAGATTCTCACCACCCTCTTGGGTGAAGTTTATTTTCTCAAATCCCCTCTGAATCTCCTGCCCCTCACACTCTGCCCCCTCATTATTGACCTCCTCATCAGGGGGAACAGCCTCTCCCTACTCACCCTGTCCGTACCCCTCATAATCTTATACACCTCAATCATGGGCGGCACAGTAGCACAGTGGGTAGCACTGCTGCTTCACAGCTCCAGGGTCCTGGGTTCGATTCCCGGCTCGGGTCACTGCCTGTGTGGAGTTTGCACATTCTCCTCGTGTCTGCGTGGGTTTTCTCCGGGTGCTCCGGTTTCCTCCCACAGTCCAAAGATGTGCGGGTTAGGTTCATTGGCTATGCTAAAATTGCCCCTTAGTGTCCTGGGATGTGTAGGTTAGAGGGATTAGCAGGTAAATGTGTAAGGGATATGGGGATAGGGTCTGGGTGGGATTGTGTTCGGTGCAGACTCGATGGGCCGAAGGGCCTGTTTCTGCACTGTAGGGTTCTTCTTCTTCTTCTTCTATATGTCCCCTCTCAGCCTTCTCTGCTCTAAATAAAACAATTCAAACCCTATCCAGTCTCTCCTTATAGCTCAAATGCTCCATCCTGGGGTTGTGCTCTCTGGTTCTAGTTTTTGCTGTAGTGGAAACATCCTCTCCAAGTCCACTCTATCCAATCCTCACAGAGACCTGTAAGTTTCAATAAGATCCCCCCCCACTCATCCTTTTAAACTCCAACGAGTACAGACCCAGATCCCTCAACCGTTCCTCATACGTCAAGCTCTTCATTCCAGGGGTCGTTCTTGTGAACCTCCTCTGGACCCTTTCCAAGGTCAGCACATCCTTCCTTAGATACAGGGCCAAAAACTGGTCACCATACTCCAGATGGAGTCTGACCAGAGCCTTATACAGTCTCAGAAGTACATCCCTGTTCTTGTATTCTAGCCCTCTCGACATGAATGCTGACATTGCGTTTGCCTTCCTAACTGCTGACTGAACCTGCAACTTAACCCTCAGAGAATCTTGAACAATAACTCCTAAATCCCTCTGTGTTTCTGATTTCCTAGGTATTTTCCCAATTAGAAAATAGTCTATGCCTCTATTCTTCCTTCCAAAGTGCATAACCTCACACTTTTCCGCATTGTATTCCGTTATCGGGGAATCTTATCCTCTTCTTTAGAACATAAGAAATAGGAGCAGGAGTAGGCCATCTGGCCCTTCGAGCCTGCCCCGCCATTCAATAAGATCATGGCTGATCTGTCGTGGCTCAGTTCCACATTCCGGCCCTCTCCCCATAACCCTTAATCCCCTCTCTTATCAAAAACCCATCAACCCGCTTCTTGAAAATATTTAGCGAGGCAGCCTCCACCACTTCAACGGGCAGAGAATTCCAGAGATTTACCACCCTTTGAGTGAAGAAGTTCCTCCTCAACTCCGTTCTAAACCGCCCCCCCTTTATCTTGAGGCTGTGCCCCCTAGTCCTACTGTCTTTTTTGAGCGGGAACAGTCTCTCCACCTCTATCCTATCCATCCCATTCATCATCTTATACGTCTCAATGAGATCTCCCCTCATTCTTCTAAACTCCAACGAGTACAAGCCTTTAGCTTGGAAAGGAAAGGCTGTTTTTTTTTTTAGTGTTGTCTGCCAATGATTGGGGTGTTTCCCTCTTACAGCTTGACTTGGCTGAAGTCCAGCAGCGCTGGAGCGAGCCTTCGGGACAGCCGCGAGCAGCTGGGTTTCCCCGGCAGGATCTGTGCATTTATTAACAAATGTCAACACCAGGCATTCACCCTCTGGAAGTGCGCGCTCCTCCCTTTCTCAGCTGTTTGTGGAATGCTCGCCTCAACAGATGTGAAAAAGCACCAACTTTGAGGCTTCATGTTACTGCAGCCTTGTGTATATTGAAGCAGCTCAGTAACCATTCCTGTGGGTGCTCATTAACATTCATCCCTTTATTGCAGCGTCCCACTTGAATCAATAACTCTGCTCAATCAGAACTTATATTAAAGGGCACATTTTATGCTTGCTGTAATTCACAGCTGACAAAATTACACGTCCCCAGCTCTCTGATGTTCATTTCTCTTTTAATTTGAATGCAAATTGGGGGGTTCTCCATAACCCAGTAGATGCAACACACACCCAGTGCACGCAACACACACAGTACACACAACACACACCCAGTACATACAACACACAACCAGTACCCACAACATACACTCAGTGCATGCAACACACACCCAGTACGCACAACATACACCCAGTGCATGCAACACACACCCAGTACACACAACACACAGCCAGTACGCACAACATACACCCAGTGCATGCAACACACACCCAGTACACACAACACACAGCCAGTACGCACAACACACACCCAGTGCACGCAACACACACAGTACACACAACACACACCCAGTACATACAACACACAACCAGTACACACAACACACACCCAGTACGCACAACATACACCCAGTGCATGCAACACACACCCAGTACACACAACACACAGCCAGTACGCACAACACACACCCAGTGCACGCAACACACACAGTACACACAACACACACCCAGTACATACAACACACAACCAGTACCCACAACATACATTCAGTGCATGCAACACACACTCAGTACGCACAACATACACCCAGTGCATGCAACACACACCCAGTACACACAACACACACCCAGTACGCACAACATACACCCAGTGCATGCAACACACACCCAGTACACACAACACACACCCAGTACGCACAACATACACCCAGTGCATGCAACACACACCCAGTACACACAACACACACCCAGTACCCACAACATACACTCAGTGCATGCAACACACACCCAGTACGCACAACATACACCCAGTGCATGCAACACACACCCAGTACACACAACACACAGCCAGTACGCACAACACACACCCAGTACGCACAACATACACCCAGTGCATGCAACACACACCCAGTACACACAACACACACCCAGTACACACAACATACACCCAGTACATGCAACACACACCCAGTACATACAACACACACCCAGTACGCACAACATACACCCAGTGCATGCAACACACACCCAGTAGACACAACACACACCCAGTACGCACAACATACATCCCAGTGCAAGCAACACACACCCAGTACACACAACACACACCCAGTACGCACAACATTCACCCCAGTGCAAGCAACACACATCCAGTACATATTAAGAATGTCGCAAGTGGAAGTATCATCCAGTCATTGCCTGTAAACAGAGAAAAATATCCCCCCAACTGCTCTCCAAAGATGTGTAGGTTAGATAGATTGACCGTGCTAAATTGCCCCTTAGTGCCCCAGGATGGCAGATTCATGGGTTACGGAGATAAGGCCTGGATAAAGTGTTCTGTCCGAGTTGGCGCAGACTCAATGGGCCGACTGGCCTCCTTCTGCCCTGGTAAGGATTCTATGATCATCTTCAACACCTGGAGAATAGGTTTGGGTAAAATCCCACAGATGAGCGTGCAAAAAAAGGTAAAATTTCTGGGTGTCCAGATGACAATGTGAGACTGAGTAAGAGATTGAACAAGAAAGGAAACCAATCTCACACGATGGACGGAACTTTACAGACCCGTTCGAGCCGAAACCGGAAACTATTGCCCAAGGTCAACAGATATTTCCATTGCCCGCCCCTCGCCCACCCTGATTCATGGGGGCAGCAGGGTGGCACAGTGGTTAGCACTGCTGCCTCACAATGCCAAGGACCCGGGTTCTGTCTGTGTGGAGTTTGCACATGCTTCCCGTGTCTGCGTGGGTTTCCTCCCACAGTCCAAAGATGCGCGGGTTAGGTTGATTGGCCACGCTAAGTAAACTCTTAGCATCGGGGGGATTAGCAGGGTAAATGTGTAGGGCTACGGAATAGGGGTTGGGTGGGATTGCGGTCGGTACAGAGTCGATGGGCTGAATGGCCTCCTTCTGCACTGCAGGATTCTATGATTCATGGATTTGCCCTCTAGAGCGGGGACGGTGGGGAGGGTTTAACAAAGAACAGGCAGAGGTAACACACGTCAGACACAATTTCCGTCACTGAATATCCCAGTGTTTGGGACGGTGATCCAATCTCCGGCTCGACTCTGCAAGCTGGGAACCAAAGCTGCAAGACGAACAGATAGCTGGAAGTTAGGAAGGAAAACACGCTCAGGAAACACTCGGGAGGTCAGGGAGAGAGCAGAGGGTGTGGTGCCCTGGTCTTCACCAGAGTTACACAGTGAACCGGCTACATGTAGTCTATGAGAAATGTGGATATGTGGGTGGTAATCTGTCGATCTTCACACTGTTGGGCGTTTTGCTTGGATCAGAAACTGTAATGAAAGAAGCTGAAGAGACCTGGGAATGTGCCTTAAAACACAACCACCCCCATTTAGTTACACGTTTGCATAAAGCTGCACATGATGTAACTGTCGCTAACAGCAATCTCTCCCTCTCCCTCTCTCTCTCTCCCTCTCCTTCTCTCCCTCTCTCCCTCTCCTTCCCTCTTCCTCTCCCTCTCTCTCCCTCTTTCCCTCTCCTTCCCTCTCCCTCTCTCTCTCTCCCTCTCCTCTCCCTCTCTCCCTCTTCTTCCTTCTCCCTCTCTCCCTCTCCCTCTCTCTCCCTCTCCCTCTCTCCCTCTCTCCCTCCCCCCCCTCCCTCTCTCCCTCTCCCTCTCTTACTCTCCCTCTCTCCCTCTCCCTCTCTCCCTCTCTCCCTCTCCTTCCCTCTCCCTCTCTCCCCCTCCCTCTCCCCCTCTCCCTCTCTCCCTCTCCCTCTGCCTCTCTTACTCTCCCTGTCTCCCTGTCTCCCTCTCCCTCTCTCCCTCTCTCCCTCTCCTTCCCTCTCCCTCTCTCCCCCTCCCTCTCTCCCTCTCCCTCTCTCCCTCCCCCCCTCCCTCTCTCCCTCTCCCTCCCCCCCTCCCTCTCCCTCTCTCCCTCTCTTCCTCTCCCTCTCTCCCTCTCTTGTTCTCTCCCTCCCTCCGCCCTCTCCAGGTACCACAGCTCTTTACCTTTTCCTCACTATGCACCTGGACGTCACCAGTAATTCTCCAAACCCAGACAGCTTCGAGGAGTTGCAGTTCTTTAACGGGCCGAACTACCACAAGGGCATTGACTGGTAAGGCAGCGAAGGAACCAATCTGCCACTCAACATGTGCTATACACTCGCCAGCAACCGGACAGCCCCTATACGCCTCACTCCCCTGCACACTGTCACTTATATTGGAGGGGGAGGGAAATGAGGCCTTGCCTTCGGTTATCAAACTTGACAAGGCCACAATCAAGTGCTGGAAATGGGGTTAGAATAGCTAGGTTCATGGTGGCCAGCACAGACACAATGGGCCAAAGGGCCTCTTTCGGTGCTGTAAAACTCTGGGGGGGGGGGGGGGTGGTGGGGGCGATCTTACCACCTTACCTCACCGGTCAGCAGGTGCCTGGTTCCTCACCTCTCACGACCTTTCTGGATATCCAGCGAGATTGGGCTTATTGTCCGGGCTTGCAGCCTTGCAGCGAAGGCCCTCGCTGGCAGAGCTCACAGATGGTGCCCATCAACCGGGACCTGTTGTGATGGCCCCCTCCCCCAGGGAAGCTGGGGGAAGTTGGGTGGTGCCCCTTGGGCACTGCCAAGGGGCGGAGCCTATTGAGAGCCTATTGAGGAAGGGGGCTGGCCCTAAAGTAGAGGTGGGTGGGGGACACTGCAACTCTGCAACCGGGATTGGCTGGCCTGTACGGGGGGCAGTGGGCAATCAGTACATCCATGGGGGATGGGGGGTGGGGGGGGGGAGGGGAGGGGGTGTGATCTGTCACAGAAGTCAGCCATAGCTGGGGGAAGGAGACCGACAGATCTCTTGGTAAAGTGGATAACACTGCTGCCTTGCAGCGCGAGGGACGTGGATTAAACTCCCGGCTTGGGTCACTGTCTGTGCGGAGTCTGCACGTTCTCCCCGTGTCTGTGTGGGTTTTCTCTGGGTGCTCCACTTTCCTCCCACAGTCTACAAGTGCTGGTTAGGGTGCATTGGCCGTGCTAAGTTCTCCCTCAGTGCACCCGAACAAGCGCTGGAGATTTTCACAGTGACTTCATTGCAGTGTTAACGTAAGCCTACTTGTGACACTAATAAATAAACTTTGTCAAAAAAAAAACTAAATAAACTTAAAACTCTGCACAGAACAGAGAGACCTGTTGAATGTTTTTCTGGCAAGGATGGATACATTTTTGAACAGTAATGGAATTAAGGCTTTTTGGTGAGTCCACGAAAAGATCAGCCGTGATCTTATTGAATGGCGGAGCGGGCTTGAGATGGCCTACTCCTGCTCCTAGTTTATATGTTCCTATAACCGAATGCTCTGCCATTAATATTTTGGGTTGGGTGGATTGCGGCCTCTGCTGCGAGCTGCTGACTTTCAGTGAATTTAGCCCCGCCCCGTCACCACCCTGCAGGCAGGAAAACAGATTTAGTCATATTTTTGTCTTCAGTGTGGTGGTAAGATTCGATTTTTAACTCACGCAAAAAAAGCAGCGCGATTCTCTCCCGTTTGCACATTCATTTGGCACTGAGAATCTCTTTGGTAAGATTGCCCCCATGACTCTGTGACTTGATTCGCACATGTGTGTGTTTTTTGAACGCTTTCTTTGAATTTAAGCCAATGTCGAGGAAAGAAAAAATTCAAAAGCATTTCCTCACACAAATGGTTGAGAATCTGTAGAGAATATAAATCCCGAAGACCGTGGATATTTAACAAGGAGGCACACACCTACTTGTTAAATAAGGACACTAAGGAGAATATAAGCAAGGGGATATCATTACAGTTAAAGATACGGATTGGCAATGGATATCAAGGTGGCAGAACAAGCTCCAAGGGCCAAATGGCCCAGTCCTGTTCCTGTTCAGTGATTCCTGGGCCAGGTTACCAAGCGTTTTGGACAAAAAGCTACAAGGTCTATTGGGTGCGACTGGTGGAAATCATTCAGCTGTACTGAGCAACAAGAGGTCTGAAGGCGTCCAGATTGCAAAATCAGTCAACGTGGAGTCAACATTGCTCATTGCTGGTGTTGTGTGTGTTCTCCTTGTTATTAGCAGTCTCGCTCCCCCCCCACCCCACCACCACCAAGTCCCCCCCAAACATTAATGGCAGAGTATTCAGTTAAAGAACATATGAACTAGGAGCAGGAGTAGGCCATCTCGAGCCTGCTCCGCCATTCAATAAGATAAGAACATAAGAAATAGGAGCAGGAGTAGGCCAACTAGCCCTTCGAGCCTGCCCCGCCATTCAATAAGATCATGGCTGATCTGTCGTGGCTCAGTTCCACATTCCCGCCCTCTCCCCATAACCCTTAATCCCCTCTCTTATCAAAAACCCATCAACCCGCGTCTTAAAGATGTTTAGCGAGGTAGCCTCCACCACTTCAACGGGCAGAGAATTCCAGAGATTCACCACCCTTTGAGTGGAGAAGTTCCTCCTCAACTCCGTTCTCAAACACCCCCCCTTTATCTTGAGGCTGTGTCCCCTAGTCCTACTGTCTTTTTTGAGCGGGAAGAGTCTCTCCACCTCTATCCTATCCATCCCATTCATCATCTTATACGTCTCAATGAGATCTCCCCTCATTCTTCTAAACTCCAACGAGTACAAGCCTAGTTCATTCAGCCTCTCCTCATAGCTCAACCCCCTCAACTCCGGCATCAGCCTAGTAAACCTCCTCTGCACTCCCTCCAAGGCCAAATTATCCTTGCGTAAGTACGGCGCCCAAAACTGCACACAGTACTCTAGCTGCGGCCTCACCAATGCCCTATACAGCTGCAGCAAGACCTCCCTACTTTTATATTCAATCCCTCTCACGATGAAGGCCAGCATCCCATTCGCCTTCCTGACCACCTGCTGCACCTGCAAGCTGGGTTTTTGCGACTCATGCACAAGGACCCGAGGTCCCTCTGCACCGTCGCCTGCTGCAGTTTTTCTCCACGTAAGTAATAATCCTTCCTACCATTCTTCCTACCAAAGTGGACCACCCCGCATCTTTTAATGGACTCAGCTCCACTCACCCACCCGCTCACCATAACCCCTAATTCGTTTACTGTTCAAAAATGTATCTATCCTTGCCTTAGAAACATTCGATGAGGAAGCCACACAGTGAGCACGTGA
>CM075734.1:77914532-77925543 GCA_037974335.1 Prionace glauca | reverse complement strand
TCACGTGCTCACTGTGTTAGCCCTTCGAGCCTGCCCCGCCATTCAATAAGATCATGGCTGATCTGTCGTGGCTCAGTTCCACTTTCCGGCCCTCTCCCCATAACCCTTAATCCCTTCTCTTATCAAAAACCCATCAACCCGCTTCTTAAAAATATTTAGCGAGGCAGCCTCCACCACTTCAACGGGTAGAGAATTCCAGAGATTCACCACCCTTTGAGTGGGAGAAGTTCCTCCTCAACTCTGTTCTAAAACACCCCCCCTTTATCTTGAGGCTGTGTCCCCTAGTCCTACTGTCTTTTTGAGCGGGAAGAGTCTCTCCACCTCTATCCTATCCATCCATTCATCATCTTATACGTCTCAATGAGATCTCCCCTCATTCTTCTAACTCCAACGAGTACAAGCCTAGTTCATTCAGCCTCTCCTCATAGCTCAACCCCCTCAACTCCGGCATCAGCCTAGTAAACCTCCTCTGCACTCCCTCCAGGGCCAAAATATCCTTGCGTAAGTACGGTGCCCAAAACTGCACACAGTACTCCAGCTGCGGCCTCACCAATGCCCTATACAGCTGCAGCAAGACCTCCCTACTTTTATATTCAATCCCCCTCACGATGAAGGCCAGCATCCCATTCGCCTTCCTGACCACCTGCTGCACCTGCAAGCTGGGTTTTTGCGACTCATGCACAAGGACCCCGAGGTCCCTCTGCACCGTCGCCTGCTGCAGTTTTCTCTCCACGTAAGTAATAATCCTTCCTACTATTATTCCTACCAAAGTGGACCACCTCACATCTTTTAATGACTCAGCTCCACTCACCCACCCGCTCACCATAACCCCTAATTCGTTTACTGTTCAAAAATGTATCTATCCTTGCCTTAGAAACATTCGATGAGGAAGCCTCAACTGCTTCACTGGCAGGGATTCCACAGATTCACAACCCTTTGTTTGGAGAAGTTCCTCCTCGACTCAATCCTAAATCTGGATAAAAGCAAATTACTGCGGGCGCTGGGAATCTGAAACCAAAGAGAAAATGCTGGAAAATCTCAGCAGGTCTGGCAGCATCTGTAAGGAGAGAAAAGAAACATGGAAACATAGAAACCCTACAGCACAGAAAGAGGCCATTCAGCCCATCGAGTCAGCACCCGACCAAATCCTAGCCAGGCCCTACCCCCATATCCCCTATATATTTACCCACTAACCTGTGCATTTCGGGACACTAAGGGCAATGTTTAGCCTGGCCAATCAACCTAACCTAAGAGCTGATGTTTTGCGTCTAGATGACACTTTGTCAAAGATGACTCGAAACGTCAGCTCTTCCTCTCCTTACAGATGCTGCCAGACCTGCCTGAGATTTTCCAGCATTTTCTCTTTTGGTCTCAGTCCAAAATCTGCTCCCCCCTTATTTTGAGGCTTTGCCCCTCTGCTTCTGGTTTCACCCACCAATGGAAACAACCTGCCTGCTTCTATCTTATCTATTCCCTTCATAATCTTATATGTTTCTATAAGATCTCCCCTCATTCTTCCAAGGTTCATTCCTTCCTGTGGAGCTTACTGTGAACCTTCCCACTTTTTAAAAGAAAACCCAAGTCCTTGAACAATTTCACCCATTCTACTGAATTCCTTCTGTGTCCCATCTCAATCCTAAAACAGTTTGGGATCTTTCTCTGCACCTATAGTTGCGAATTATCCGTCTTGTGAGCCCACACATATTTTTATGTATCATTGGATAAGGGTGTCACTGACTGAAGCCAGCATTTATTGCCCATCCCTAATTACCTCTTGAGAAGGTGATGGCGTGTTGCCTTCTTGAACCGCTGTAGACCGTGTGGTGTAGGTACACCCACAGTGCTGTTAGGGAGGAAGTTCCAGGATTTTGACCCAGTGACAGTGAAGGAACGGCGATATGGTTCCAAGTCCGGACCAGTGAGTGGCTTGGAGGGGAATTTACAGATGGTGGTGCTCCCCATGTGTCTGCTACCTTGTCCTTCTGGATGGTAGGATCTAGTGACCCTTTCTCATAAGAACATAAGAAATAGGAGCAGGAGTAGGCCATCTAGCCCTTCGAGCTGTCCTGCCATTCAATAAGATCATGGCTGATCTATCGTGGCTCAGTTCCACCTTCCCGCCACTCTCCCCATAAACCCTTAATCCCCTCTCTTATCAAAAACCCATCAACCCGCGTCTTAAAAATATTTAGCGAGGCAGCCTCCACCACTTCAACGGGCAGAGATTCACCATCCTTTGAGTGAAGAAGTTCCTCCTCAACTCCGTTCTAAACCGCCTCCCCTTCTCGCATCCTGAGTTGGAAATATATCAGTGTTCCTTCACTGTTGCTGGACGAAATTCTGGAATTCCCTCCCTAACTGCACTGTGGGTGTACCTGTACCACAGGGGGTGCAGCGGTTCAAGGTGGCAGCTCACCGCCACCTCCTTAAGGGCAAATTAGGGGTGGGCAATGAACACTGACCTAGCCCAATCCAGTGAATGAATTTACATAACGATAATGCAATCACGTGCTCACTGTGTTCTCCATTCAGGTACATGGATTTTTTCCCTATTCCCTCCAACACCAGTTCGGATTTCCTCTTTGAGAAAAGCGCTAATTACTTTGACTCTGAAGTGGCCCCGAAGCGAGCAGTGGCCCTGCTCCCGAAGGCGAAGATCATCACCATTCTCATCAACCCTGCGGACCGAGCTTACTCCTGGTACCAGGTACCTGGCCGATCCCACTGGACACAGCTGGGAATAAACACTGAGAGGCGGAGACAGTAGGGAGTATTCATAGAACCATACGATCCCTACAGTGCAGAAATAGGCTAGATGGCCCATTGCATCGACAACAATCCCACCCCAGGCCCCCACCCTCATACATTTACCCCAGCTAGTCCCCCGATACTAAGGGGCAACTTAGCACGGCCAATCCACCGAACCTGCACATCTTTGGACTGTGGGAGGAGTACTGTGTGCAGTTTTGGGCGCCGCACCTGCGCAAGGATATTTTGGCCCTGGAGGGAGTGCAGAGGAGGTTTACTCGGCTGATACCGGAGTTGAGGGGATTGAGCTATGAGGAGAGGCTGAATAAACTAGGCTTGTACTCGTTAGAGTTTAGAAGAATGAGGGGAGATCTCATTGAGACGTATAAGATGATGAATGGGATGGATAGGATAGAGGTGGAGAGACTCTTCCTGCTCAAAAAAGATAGTAGGACTAGGGGGCACAGCCTCAAGATAAAGGGGAGGTGGTTTAGAACAGAGTTGAGGAGGAACTTCTTCACTCAAAGGGTGGTGAATCTCTGGAATTCTCTGCCCGTTGAAGTGGTGGAGCACGTGCTCACTGTGTATTTTAAGAAACGGGTTGATGGGTTTTTGATAAGAGAAGGGATTAAGGGTTATGGGGAGAGGGCGGGAAGGTGGAGCTGAGTCACGACAGATCAGCCATGATCTTATTGAATGGCGGGGCAGGCTCGAAGGGCCAGATGGCCTACTCTGCTCCTATTTCTTATGTTCTTATGTTCTTAAACCGGAGCAGCTGGTCGAAACCCGCGTAGATTTGGGGAGAACGTGCAAACTCCGTACAGTCGGTGACCCAAACCGGCATTCGAACCCGGGCCCCTGGCGCTGTAAGACAGCAGTGCTAACAACTGGGTGTCACTTGGACTGGCAAAAAGGGGGCTGTAAATTCTGCTGAAGTTCTGAGATTGGGGTATGCGTGTGCACAGACAGGGAGGCGCTGGGTGAGAGCGCCATCACTTTGTGTGATGCTCTCCACGCTGAATGGTTCTCCGACAATCACTAACAATCTCCCCAAGGACGAGACACCACTGCTGCTGGTGGGGGCCAAACCGAGACCTTTATGAAATGGAACAGGCAGGGAAAAATATACTTTGGAGTGTATTCTCCTCATCTTCTGTACACTGCTGTACACCATGGACGAAAAGGGATTGGTTTAGGCGAGTGGGTCATTGTTTTTGTAACTGGTCGGCGCAACATCGTGGGCCGAAGGGCCTGTTCTGCGCTGTAATGTTCTATGTTCTACGTTCTATGTTCTATGTTCTATGTTCTATGTTCTATGTTCTACGTTCTACGTTCTATGTTCTACGTTCTACGTTCTATGTTCTATGTTCTATGTTCTATGTTCTACGTTCTACGTTCTATGTTCTATGTTCTATGTTCTACGTTCTACGTTCTACGTTCTATGTTCTATGTTCTACGTTCTACGTTCTACGTTCTATGTTCTACGTTCTATGTTCTATGTTCTATGTTCTATGTTCTATGTTCTATGTTCTACGTTCTACGTTCTATGTTCTACGTTCTATGTTCTATGTTCTATGTTCTATGTTCTATGCTCCCCAAACAAAGACCGGGAGCTTTTCACTTTCTCTTATTTGGAAATAAGTGTATGTTTTTTTTTGCGTCTTTTGCAGCATCAGCGAGCCCACGATGACCCCGTGGCCCTGAAGTACAGTTTCTACGAGGTCATCACTGCCACGGCAGACGCGACGCCAAAGCTAAGAGCTCTCCGCAACCGATGTCTCGTCCCTGGATGGTACGCCATGCACATCGAGCGCTGGCTTAACCAATACCATGCCAACCAGGCAAGTTCTCTCCACCATGAGCTTTGGGAGGGGTGGGGGGGGGTTTAATCATTTGTGGGACATGGACTTCGCTGACTGACCATTTATTGCCCAGCCCTAGTTGCCCGAGGGGCAGTTGGGAGTCAACCACGTTGCTGTGGCTCTGGAATCACTTGTGGGCCAGACCAGGTGAGGACGGCAGATTTCCCTCCCTAAGGTGAACCGGATGGGTTTTTCCAACCACCGACAATGGTCACCAGGAGACTCTTAATCCCAAATATTTTTTATCGCATTCAATTCCACCATCTGCCGCGGCGGGATTCGAACCCGGGTCCCCACAACATTAGCTGAGTTTTTAGATTAATATGCCAGCAATAATACCACTGGGCCATCACCTACCCCAAGTGGGATGAGAGAGAGTGACCAGGCTGTAAACTATGTTGATTGGCTAGCCTATCACATTTCTACCCACCCCTGTGCCAACTCCAAGTAGGCAGATGCCAGAATTGGCAGTCCATCTGCCTTATTTCAATAAATAAAGTCAATTGGGTTTGTTAGTAAGACTGGGATCATTTTTAAAAATTTGTTTATGAGATGTGGGTAATTGCTGGCGGGGCCAGAACTTATTGCCCATGTCTGAGGGCATTTAAGAGTCGACCACATTTCTGTGGCTCTGGAGTCACATGTAGGCCAGACTGGGTAAGGATGGCAGATTTCCTTCCCTGAAGGACATTAGTGAACCAGAAAGAAAACCTGGGTTTTTTCCTTGGGCTAGCATGGACAGGATGAACTGAATGGCTGCCTCCTGTGCTGTAACTTTTCTATGGTTCTCTGAGATTTTATGACAATTGACAATGGCTTCATGGTCATCATTAGATTCTCAGTTCCAGAGTTTTATTGAATTCAAATTTCACCATTTGCTGTAGTGGGAACCCAGGTCTCCAGAGCATTACTCTGAGTCTCTGGATTAAAATATAGCTGCCGTGGTCAGGAGGAGGCAGGCTGTTCTATGAAGAATGGCAGGCAAGAAGAGGAATGCCTCATTCTGGAGGAAGTCTATAAGCATCGGGGAAACCTCCCCCTCCGCACCCTAAGAGGTCACCCCCGCTTTCTTACTCGCCGCCTGCCCTCCAAAACTCAGTCCTGCCCCATTCTCCATCCCTTCCCAGGGCTCTCAGATCCCTCCCCACGCTCTAAACCCAGGACTTAACTTTCTGTTGCAGCCATCGCTCTCCCTCCTGCTTCTCCCTACAGTCCCAGTACTGTCCCACTACCGAACGCTATCACTGCCATGTCTGCTAGAGCTCAGATTGTCCACTTTCTCTCCACGCCTCCCAGTGAGGGGTGGGAAGCCCCTCTCTCAGTCAGGTTGGCCCACCCCTGGCATGCTGCAGCTCTGAAATGGGCTCCCTTATGGCCTGTTGGCTGGCTTTCCAAGGGCAGGGGTTTGAGCAGGAAGGATTGGAGCGGAGCTTCCCAGGGGTCAGTGTTGGGAACATTGCTCCCCCTGATAGATACTCATCACCTAGATCTTGGAATGCTGGGCACAGTTTCAAAATTCGAGAAGGAGACAAAACGTGGAAGCATTGTGAAGAATGTGTTGAACCTAGTCAGGAGGAAAAGGAAGGTATACAAAAGGTTCAGGGAACTAGGAGAGGTTAAGGATCTTGAAGAATATAAGGACTGTAGAAAGGAGGTTAAAAGGGAAATTAGGAGAGCCAGAAGGGGTCATGAGAAGACCTTGGCGGGTAAGATTAAAGAAAATCCCAAGGCCTTCTATAAGTATGTGAAAGGTAAAAGGGTGAGAAGGGAAAGGATAGGACCTATAAAAGATGAAGGGGGAAAGGTCTGTGTAGAACCAGAAGAAATGGCGGAGGTGCTTAATGAGTACTTTGCATCAGTATTCACAGTGGAAGCTGATTTGGGAGATCTTGCTATGGACTTGCAGCAGGTGGAAAAGATTGAGTACGTGGACATTAAAGAGGAGGATGTGTTAGAACTTTTGAATTCTATCAAGGTAGATAAGTCGCCGGGACCAGATGGGATGTACCCCAGGATACTGTGGGAGGCCAGGGAAGTGATTGCAGAGCCCTTGGCGATGATCTTTGCGTCGTCAATGGAGACGGGAGAGGTTCCGGAAGATTGGAGGATTGCGGATGTAGTCCCTATTTTCAAGAAAGGGAACAGAGATAGCCCGGGAAATTACCGCCCGGTGAGTCTGACCTCAGTGGTTGGTAAGCTGATGGAGAGGCTTCTGAGGGACAAGATTTACGACCATTTGGAGAGGTTTGACATGATCAGGAATAGTCAGCATGGATTTGTCAAGGGCAGGTCGTGCCTTACGAGCCTAGTTGAGTTCTTCGATAATGTGACTGAACACATTGACGAAGGAAGTGCCGTGGACGTAGTGTACATGGACTTCAGCAAGGCTTTTGATAAGGTCCCCCATGCAAGACTTCTTGAGAAGGTGAGAGGGCATGGGATCCAAGGGCCTTTGGCCTTGTGGATCCAGAACTGGCTTGCCTGCAGAAGGCAGAGAGTGGTTGTGGATGGGTCTTTTTCGGAATGGAGGTCAGTCACCAGTGGGGTGCCCCAGGGATCTGTTCTGGGACCCTTGTTGTTTGTCATTTTCATAAATGACCTGGATGAGGAAGTGGAGGGATGGGTTAGCAAGTTCGCTGATGACACGAAGGTCGGCGGTGTTGTGGATGGTCTGGAAGGATGTCAAAAGTTGCAGCAGGACATAGATAGGATGCAGGAATGGGCGGAGAAGTGGCAGATGGACTTCAACGCGGATAAATGTGTAGTAGTCCATTTCGGCAGAACCAACGGGATGAACGAGTACACTATTAAGGGCAGGGGTCTTAGTAGCGTTGAAGAGCAGAAGGATCTCGGGGTCCGGGTTCACAGGACTCTTAAATCAGCCTCGCAGGTGGAGGAGGTGGTCAAGAAGGCGTATGGTGTACTGGCCTTCATTAATCGAGGGATTGAGTTTAGGAGTCGGGAGGTAATGCTGCAACTTTACAGGACCCTTGTCAGGCCTCATTTGGAGTACTGTGCGCAGTTCTGGTCGCCTCACTATAGGAAAGATGTAGAAGCTATTGAAAGGGTGCAGAGGAGATTTACAAGGATGTTGCCTGGACTGGGAGGCATGCCTTATGAAGATAGGTTGAGGGAGCTGGGACTCTTTTCCCTGGAGAGGCGAAGGTTGAGAGGCGACCTGATAGAAGTTTATAAAATGTTGAGAGGAATAGATAGGGTGGACTCTCAGAGGCTATTTCCCCGGGTTGAAATGGTCGCTACGAGGGGACACAGATTTAAGGTGCGGGGAGGGAGGTACAGAGGTGATGTTAGGGGTAAGTTTTTCACTCAGAGGGTGGTGAGTGATTGGAATCGGCTGCCGTCGTCGGTGGTGGAGGCGAACTCGCTGGGGTCTTTTAAAAGACTTCTGGATGAGTATATGGGGTTTAATGGGATTGGGGGTTATAGATAGGTCTATAGATTGGTGGGGTTGATGCGATCGGCACAACTCGAGGGCCGAAGGGCCTGTTTGTGCTGTAATGTTCTATGTTCTAATGAGGAGGATAGTGTAGGACCTGAAAAGGACATCGGCATGTGAATGGAATGGGCAGATAGGTGGCAGATGCAGTTTAATGTGGAGATGTGTGAGGTGATTCATTCTGATAGAAAGAAATGGAGAGACAATATAAAATAAGAGGTAAAATTATTTGAGGGAATGCAGCAGCACAGTGAGCTTAGTATATCTGTGCTTAGATCATTAAAGGTGGCAGGACAGGTGGAGGGAGCAGTTAATGAAACATATAGTATTCTGAGTATAAGAGCAAGGAAGCTATGTTGAACTTGTACAGGACACTAGTTGGACCTCAGATGGAATATGGCATTCAGTTCTAAGCACCGCACTATTTTTTAAAGTTTAAAGTTTATTTATTAGTGTTACAGGTAGACTTATATTAACATTACAGTGAAGTTACCATGAAAATTCCCCCAGCCGCCACACTCCGGCACCTGCTCGGTACACTGAGGAAGAATTTAGCACGGCCAGTGCACCTAACCAGCATGTCTTTCGGACTGTGGGAGGAAACCGGGTGACTCGGAGGAAACCCACGCAGACACGGGGAGAGAACGTGCAGACTCCGCACAGACAGTGACCCTATAGGAAAGATGTGAAGGCACTGGAGAGAGTGTAGGAAAGACTCACAAGAATGGTTTCAGGAGTTAATGACCAGTAACATCGGTAGATTGGAGAAATTTGGACTGTTCTCCTTGGAGAAGGGAAGGCTGAGAGGAGATATGATAGAGGTGTTCAAACCTTCAGGGCTCTAGAAAAAGTAGACAAGGGAGAAACTATTCCCACCATAAAAGGATCGAGAATGAGTGGGCACCAATTTGAAGTAATTGGCAAAAGGAGTAAAAGCAACAAGAGGAAAAGGTTTTTCACACAGTGAGCAGTTAAGTCTGGAGTGAACTCTCTGAGAGTGGTGGAGACAGATTCAATGGAGATATTCAGAAGGGAAGTAGACTAATGTCTGGAAAGGAAGGATGTGCAGGGTTACTGGGAGAAAGCAGGGGAATGACACCAGGTCAATTGCTCATTGCTGGTGCAGTGCCTGATGGGCTGAATGGCCTCTTTCTGTACTGTAAGAATTCTTTGATGCGACGTAAAAAAAATGTGTCATCCCTAATGCCATTTTAGTTAATCTCCTCTGCACCCTCTCCAAGACCTTGACAGCTTTCCCATGTGTGTGCCCAGAACAGGACACAGTACTCCAGATGAGGCCTTATAAAGTTTAACTTCACGGCTTTAAGACCGAGGGTCCCATGCTAATTTTAACAGCCCTCTCCATTTGTTAATGAAAATGAGTAGAAAGTTTTTTTTGTGGAAAATGTATTTTGTCAAGGGAGATTATGATATGCAGTGAAGGCACGGCTCATTAATAATGGGATTAAGATCAAAGAGCAGGCTGTAGGAGCACTGGGATCTGTAAACCTGACAAGAATCTTTATCAAGGCTACCAGCGGGCCCTTAACCCCCTCCTCTTAACTCTTCATCAAAGAGCCATCGAGGATTAACAGCCAGTCTACGCCGAGCTGTTAATGATGCTATAAGCATGGCCTGTGGACTACCTTCCATCAACCAACCCACACTGTGTTCAGCAGTGACTCTCCTTGTCTTCCATTGTTGCTGAGTGTAACAATTAACCCTTTCTTCCCAACTTGCTAAAAGAGTAGAACATCGAGTTACAAATCAGAAATTGTCTCTTAGCCGACTATATAGAACCGTGGAATTCCTATAATGCAGAAGGAGGTCAGTCAACCCATCGACAACAATCCCATCCAGACCCTATCCCCGTAACCCCATGTCTAATTGCCCCATTGCCCTATCTAATTCCCCTGACACTGAAGGGCAACTGAGCATGGCCAATCCATCTAATCAGCACATCGTTCAGGCTGTGGGAGGAAACTGGAGCAACCGGAGGAAACCCCACGCAGACACGGGGAGAATGTGCAAATAGTGACCCGAGGCTGGCCTTAAACCCCTGGTCCCTGGCGCCTTGAGGCAGCAGTGCCAACCACCGTGCTACCCTGGACTGAACTTTAACTCCGCAATTTACAGTCCGTGGCTGATACAAGAATGTAGTGTCAACACGCTGAATAACAACTTACCAAGATAAGGGGCAGTGATATTAATTAGTGAGATTAATGTTTGGTTAGACTTGCAGACAGCTGACAAGTTTGCAACATTTAGGGCAGGCAGTGGTGCAGTATTATCACTGGACTAGTAATCCAGAGACCCAGGAGCCGGGTTCAAGTCCCACCACGGCAGACAGTGAAATCTGAATTCAATTCCAAATTTGGCATTAAAAGTCCAATGATGAAGCTGTTGCCGTAAAAGTCCACCTGGTTCACGGATGTCCTTGAGGGAAGGAAATTTGCTGCCCTCACCTGGTCTGTGCGCCACCAAGTGGCCGCTGCCAGGATTGCGCCGAGATGAAGAAAGTTCAGTGATTGCAGTAAGTCCATCGGGTCTTGTGCCGGGAGAGTTTCGGCTAGTGGGTGAGGGGGGAGACAGGTCATTGAGTTCGGGAAGACAGCTGGCGGGGACAGGGTAAACACACAGCCGCGGGCAGGCAGGTTCCTCGTGCTCTCAGCCCTGTTGCTGTCCCCCTCCAAGTCACACGTTCTCACTCTCTCCCCTCAAGATCCTCGTCCTCGACGGTCAGCTTCTCCGAACAGAGCCGGCGGCGACGATGGAAAAGGTGCAGAAATTCCTGGGGCTCCGGAACGTCATTGACTATCGCAAGCTGTTGATGTGAGTAGAATTTTAACCGTCTTCAATTGAAAGCAATCATTTGGGGCTGATACTAACCTCACTGTGGGTGGACTGTCAGACACCTGAAACACAGACCCAGTGCCCCACAGGT